>JAULBW010057528.1:0-175083 GCA_032358265.1 Vaucheria bursata
GGAACGGGTCGCGGGTCACGGGTCACGGGTCACATCTGGAATGGGAATTGGAGCAGTAACAAATAGAAATCTTGACAAAATTAACAAAAGTCACACCAGTGAGTCAATTCTTTTCTCCATCTTATGGCAAAAATTGATCAATAGTGCTCATATACAGTGGACAGATTCAGTCTTACAGACTTGCAAAAACTTTCTGCCATCAAGCATCATCCTCCATTTGTTTTGGACCAAAAATTAACATTGCCTAACCCAACACTTAAACCTTTTATGATCAGCATCATACTGAGACTTAGCATCTGGTCAACTGATTCATCTGGAAAAAGTATAAGGTTTAAGTTAAAGGAAACCATACTAATATTGAAATACAAATATACATAAATATGTATATATATATATATATGTAAATATCTATGGCCTCAATAACTGCTTATATCTCCTTCTTATGTCAGATTTTAGGTTTTACAAATCATTTTAAAACTAGTTTAACATTGACTAGCTGAATGAGTGGCTAGCTTATGTTGTATCCAAAAATTTATTACAGATTATCCTGCTCTCTATCAAGGATGCAGTAAAGTTATGATTTGTCATTCAGATGATTTGGCCTATATTTTTTTTGCCCAACTAGTGATAGCTGAAGCAGCATCTAAAATATTCTTTATTCTTAGCAGATAGAAGGACACTTGTCTTTTTTTTACCTGCAGAAAACTACTCTGATTTTTTTTAAAAGCAAATATTACAGATTTAAAGAGCGTTGAGTACTAAATGCAAATAACTTCAACATTTATATAAAGAAAGTTAAAATGACTGATTTCTTGAACAGTTAGATCAATCATGATGAACTAATTTTTGTGTAACTAAAAAGCCATCAAATTAGCTAATTATAAATAGCCCATATTTAAACTATCACACATCATATTCCCTGATGTAAGATTCCTAAGATCAAGCTTATAATTGAACTACGGCATATTTCAGAATAAATACCAGTAATTATTCAATAAGATATATGTTCTATCAGTTGTATATTAGTAGTTTGTTGCTCACGTTTGGCTCATTTCACAAAACCAATGTTTGGCGGCTAAACAATCAATGAATTTTTATTTTTTAATTCATATTTTCTGTCAACTGAAGATAAAAGATGCGTTAAGAAGAAATTTTTAAAGTATTGTTTGGAAAATGTCTTGCAGAAGTACAAAACGTATAAATATTGGAGAATTAATAAGTCAGCTATCTGTATTCATGCCAGCAAAGTAATACTAATTCCAGAAAATGGATTAAACAGAGCATGCAAAACTATTTTCAATGCTAGTTTTCTTGGAGATAAACATTTTTCCAATATTATACTGCAGTGCTCGAGAATGTTACCTATTATTGAAATAACAAATGAAGGTATGGAATAGGCTAATAAAGTCAAGTCGGAAAATTTGCGTCAAACTGCTTATCATAAGTTTAAAAAACTCATAATACATTGCCGAAAAAGAATCACTTAAGGAAATATTATTTCGCTATTTATATCTTTTTGATGATGACTTGATTTTCTATATTCTTTTTATAAAATCGTTGTTGCCATAATATATCAGATATGAATGACTGATTAAAATGTCAAGTTGAAAAAAAGAATAACAAAATCAAGCAAGAAACCATCGACCAAAATAAGTTTCATTTTAAAGGTTGAGGTATTCTGCGATTACGAAATTCGAAACTCATTCCAATCATACAGAAAGTACCACACCTAGAACTAGACCATTTTAGAGCGACGCAACCTATAATACTAGACATTTAATGAGATCCCAATACCATGAGTGCGCCAACATGAACATAGCCAGGCAATTAGTCTGCGCTGTGAGCCTCCAGCACAAGCATCGCCTCACGGATCTTTGCCTTCAGAGATTCTGGGGATTCCAAAAGATGCAAGAGCTCACCATTGTCCATTTCCAATAGCATACCAGTGATTTTTCCTGCTAGCTCCGGTTGTACTTCGTAAATCAAAGGATACAACCTCTCTCCAATCATATTCTTTTGGACCTCCGGAGATGCAGCAGCAAGGGCCTGTGCAGTCAAACTTTCTGCATGCTGCGCAGACATCATTCCACTACTCCCACCTCCAATCATCCCACCTAGAGAAGCCTGTTGCTGAGCTGAGGGATTGCGAACTTGTTGGGTATACTTAAAGTTTCCTTGGGGTTGCCCTCCAAATGCAGTTCCTCGCTGTGGGCCAGCAGAGTGCAGCACACCACCTCCCCTCTGCGGCATGACCATACCACTTCCTGAAGGGGCTCGTCCCAATCCCCCATTCATATTGTCGATTCCTCGTTGCATTCCAGGTTGAACTGGACCTCCAGCAGACATTAGACGCCCACGTGGCAGATTGGTCGCGGGCGTTGGTCGACGAGACTGTTGAGGTTGAGCTTGCATGCCTCCCATAGCGTAAGTAGGCATTGGGTAGGAACCACGTCCAGGGTATGATGGCATAGGACTACCGCGAGGTGCTCCACGTGGCATCATTTGGGGTGTCATTGGAAATCCTACATTGGAGCGAGATTGCTGAGGCTGCTGGAAGGGTGAAGGCTGCCCAGTCATCATGTAAGGCATTCCAATTCCATACATATTGGCCTGGACAGGTGTCATAGGACCACGAGAACCTAAGCCAACCTGACCGTACTGCGCTTCAAGCTGAGCTCGACGAACTTCCTTTCGCTGGGCGAGAGCCACGTAAATGGGCTTACTTACCATTATCTTGTTGTTCATTTCTTGTACAGCTTTTGAAGCTTCATCAGGAGAAGAGAAACATACAAATCCGAACCCCTTACTTTCACCAGACATGGGGTCTTTCATGATGCGAACACTTGTTATGCTACCGAATGGAGCAAAGGCATCTTTTAGGGCATCCTCCTCTACAGTCTCATCTAGGTTCTTAACGTAGAGATTGACACCATGGTACTTGTTCATGCGCTCAGTCTTCATAGCCTCAAACTTTTGGTGGAGCTCTCTCTGTCGCTCAGTCCTCTTTTGGGCTCGACAGCAGAAAAGTTTGTGCGAAGCATCATCTGGCGAATCTGGGCTATCCTCTTCCACATCAGAAATAATTTTCCCGTTCATTTCGGATACAGCTAAAGCAGCTGAAGAGTGATCGTCGAAGTTGATGAACCCGAAGCCCTTGGAAATAACGCCATTCTCGTTAGTCTCGCTTTGGATTTTTATGCTAGTGATTTCACCGTACACTCCAAATTCAGCGCGCAGTTTCTCTTCGTCCCATGTTAGTGGAATATTCTTGACGTAGATGTTTGTCCAGTCTGCTTGACCTGGACGCTCATTACGGCGTACAAAGTGACCCACATGAACTTGCTTGCCAGCAATCATCATGCCATTGATTCTCGCAATAGCCTCATTTGCGGATTCGGCCGTTTCGTAATGAACATAGCCATATCCCTTGCTAACGGAATTATCATCGGTTGCCACTTTGCAGCTTAATATATTACCGAATAGAGAAAAAGTGTCATAAAGAGCTTTGTTATCTACGGAGTCATCAAGATTCTTCACAAACACATTGCCAACGCCACTTCGACGCATGCTTGGATCACGCTGACTCCACATTATGCGACATGGGTTCCCCTTGATGAGTGAAAAGTTCATTGTATCGAGGGCACGTTCGGCATCAGCTACATTGTGAAAATTAACATAAGAATAGCCCAAAGAACGACGAGTGACAGTATCGCGACACACACGAATCGATGCGACTGGGCCGACTTGATTAAAAATCTCAAATAAGCTGGTTTCGGTAATATCTGGCACAAGATCACCGACATAGAGGGATGCCGAGTGCAACGGAGCAACCTGCTCGTAAATGAAAATATTACCAAATGAAAACAAAGCAAGATATCCGACACAATCACTTTCTTACATTCATATTTCCACCTTGTTGAATGACCATAGCTTGCTGAGATAGCTGCTGGTGGGGCTGAGCGGGCTGTTGAACACTCATCATTGCTGAACCAGGCGAAAAGAAGAAAAATTGAAACTAAATAAACTTCGCAACTAGGTTACATCATTAGGAGTAATTGAGAAATAAAATTAAACTGGATGAGAGTTGTTCCACTGGGATACATAATACTATACAGAATAGTCACGAATTCAACTTACTTTTTATGGGTTTCGGTAATATTTTAACTTTTTGTGCTTTTTATAGTTTTTATAGAAGAGTTACGGAAGGGGAAAGACTACACAGCGACGCGCGTCAGACCTGCTCCAGTTAAAATACTCTTCGTGGCGTTGTTTGCCGATAAGTTATGTGTAAAAACACTAACTTTTACACAAACAGGTTCAGTTTGTGTTATGAACGGACGCCGTCATTGTAAAAATTTTCAAAGCCGATCGGCTTTAGAGATCCGAATTATGCCCAGTCCGGTGACCATATATATTTTCCGTCCTAAAATTCGCAAAAGAAATCGCAGTCTTCAGATGCCTAGAAAAACTTCGTTCTGGAATATTTACTCATTATAAAAAATATTATTGATTGTACAATTTTACAAAGAGAGTAAAAACAGTAAAGGTTTTAGAAACAAAAGAAATGAAAATATATCATGTGCTACCTGACAATGCCAATGTTTTCATCATCTGATTTTATGTTCGTATCTATCCATTTAATACTTTTTAACAACATTTCAAAGTATAAATGTGCACACATTTTTCAGTCAGATATGTTGTAGAGGACTAGGATCAGCAGCATCCTTTCAATTGGCAGCACTTAGCAATATTGCTTTTTAGTAAAGTTAAACTAAAACTTTTGGCTTGCAAGAGAGTAGAGCAGTTACGTGAAGATAATAATAGCGATTCAAGTAAAAACTTAATTGAATAGTTGAAATTAATTATAATTAACTAATATTTCAACAAATTGGTTGTTTCATGGGATTAAATTTTCCCGCTTACAATTTTTCACTTAGCTTTTCAAGTCAAACAACTTCTAGTTTGAAACAACAGCTTGCCAATGATTTAAGAGTTTTTTGAAAAAAAATAATAGTCATTGGTTGATTGCATTTTTTTACTGCAGCTAATTATAGCTCTAAAATCTATTGCTCACGTCCAATATGGTTCATTGCAAAGCTATTAAGAAAGCAATATTTTAACAGTACTTCAAGAAATATGACTTGGAAGATTCTAGCTCGGTTTGCAACGTATATTGCAACAGCATAAAAATCAACTCAAGCAAGAGCTATAGCTGTGCAATTTAGCGCTTCATCTCCTGTTTTGCAGAGTGAAAAAATTAGCCTGAAATTGCTAGTGAAAAAAACCAAATAAGGCTTGAATTTGTCACTAAAAAATCAAAAAACTTATACTGCATCATGAAATGTATAGTTGCTAGGAATTAACTTCCTAAAGTACTAATTCTGTTTGTCGCTGCAATACAATTCAGGAAGGTTTATACAATTATACAGTTCAAGAGGATTTATATAATATCAAGATTTAAGGAGAGTTGCACAAAGAGAAGTTCAAAGAGAGTCATACATTCTGAATAGTTAGCTTACATGTATTTTTGTTGTGTTGATAGAAGGTTCTCACTTGTATCAACGCAAATTACTAAATGCAATATATTTGTACCAATTCTTGTTTGTTTCTTCTTGCATTTTGACTATTGTATTCCAAATAAAAACAAGTCAGTTGATAGGTTTGAGTTAAGAAAGAGGCATGCAGTTCAATTTACTTCAGTAGTTTTAATACCGTCCAACATTGATATTAAAGGATCTTTTTGCCAATCAAGTATTGCTGAAAAAGTTATTTCATGCTCTTATTTACTATGCAATGTGCATAAAAATATTTTTTGTAAAAAAAGTGCCGCAGTACTCCAGCACTCAAATACTCAAGCACTGGTGAACTTCAAAATCCTGCTGCACTTTTTTTTACTGTTTTGCTACTCAATGGTACTTCAGCAACAATGTCTTGTCAGGCTTTAAAAAATTTTCTCGTAAACTTTCATGCTCTATTCATCAATATATTGATTTATTAAAGCAACTAGGAAGAGCATCAATGAGTTTAGTTCAACATCAACAAATCTGATGGGATGAATACTATATTTAGTTGCTTATGAACACTTTTTTTGTGTACCAGCAGTAAAAACCCTAGCGTTACAATTTTGTCAAGACAAGTAATTTATAGACTTGGGCAATATACTTCAGCATAAAAAGGGCAATACGCTTAAGCATTAAAAAGCCTTGGTAGTTCTTAAAGTGAGCAGAACAGTGAAAAAGTTTCCAGCAACTACATACGTTCTCTGAGTTTATTACAATGGCAATACTACATGTGTACTGTACACTTATGATTCTCATCAAGATCAACTTATACTAGGTATACACCACAGCTTAGTGTACAGTCATACAAAAAAATAGTCATAAACATTGTCCATTAAACAAGCAAGGTTCTTCATTACTTCAATAATATCATGGCTATCTTCAGCTATCTTCAGCCATCTTCATGTTTTGCAAATATAGTTCAACATTTATTCTTGTCATTACCAAGCAAAATTACCACTTCATGATGCAACTGTGAAGATATTCTATCACAGTAGGTCAAAGTTTCCATCATTTTCCACCCAGTGATCAGTGTGTTCAGAAAATGCTGAAGAAAAATAATACTGCCCTGGCGTTAGAATAGTGGCAGAACATGCAGAATTTTTTATAACGAATGTAGCAAAGGCAAATAAGAAGGAACCATAAGCAAGCAAGTGTAAATATAAGATGAGAAAAAGAAGTGCACAGATGACTTTCTACAAGCCAGAAAGCGTGCTGCCTCAGAGGTGGCAACGCTTTCATTAGATATGATCATAAAAAATATGTATAAAAAACCAAAGTTTTGTAACTGAATTCTTGAATTTAATTACATTGTACAAAAATTAATTTAACATGGTTCAATGAAATAATACATTAAAAATTGCAAATGAGCAGATTCAAAATTTTCTGGATACAAGTCATCTCAAAACTAGGAAGCTGCAGTAACAGAGACTGTTGGAACTAAACTATAGGTTTGGGTTTGAAATGTAAATAGATGATAGAAATAATGGAAAATGGATTACAGTGTTGAAAGCACTGATTGGTTTGTGTTATACTTTATAGAAAACTCAGCTCTGAATTTTTATCTCCTCCTAAAGCATAGACCAAAAAATGTATTATAGTTCATTTATAAACTTTTTTCATGCATTTAATTCATCTTTAAGAGGTAAAAACATAAATAGGTAAAATGATTCTATGTTTAAGACATGTGATCCAATGCATATTTTGTATAATACACAGAAAAAATATCATTCTACAGATAGTACCTTTAAGCAAATAGCCCCTACAGGGCAAGTAATGTATGTATGTAATTTTTTACAACTTTTATTTTCTGAGCTGTAAATATAACTTTGATTTTATTGCATTAGAGCAGAGTAATGGCTTGATTACGGCAATTCTAATATTGATATATCATTTATTGTCTACTGAAGCAATAATCACTAGGATTGAATGTTAATTTTGCACTACTGCAAAGAGCAACATGCTAAAAAAGAACTAATTCTTTAATAATTTTCATCCATTTTTTCTATTTTTAGAATTTGGTACAGTAAATTATGTTTTAAAACTAAATTTCAGAAAAGGCAGAGAACTGTGAAAATACTAGGCATCATAAATCAAGCCTAAGGAAAAATTTATTGTGCAAAAAACTGTTCTAACAAATACATGAAATTTATTTTGTATTCTTGGTATTAAAAAAAGCACTTTTTTGTTTAGCAAAAAATATTTATTTACTCTAAAAAAATTTAACAATTTTTAAATGGAAAAAAAGTTATTTCTGACTCAGTTTTTGTTATCAAACTGTGATGGGGTGCAGATGCCAAACAAATTTCAATTTGCAAACTTTAGTATATCAACAATTAAATCATTGTTTTAGTTTGTACACTGTCAGGACAAACAGAAAGAATGTATGGATTACCAACAAAAATTCATGAAGTTTTGATGCAGTATTGAAAGTGGGAAAGATAATGTTACCAGATGTATCTGCAAATTCAGTGCCACAAAAACTTTTAGAAGACATGCTGGATATTCAAATCTTACTGCCTACTTTAATCAGCAGCATTAAAGTTAAAAAATGAAGAGAAGGAGTCCAAGTTGTACTCTTCAGTTAGACTGCATACTGTTACAAATGTGTTTACAAATAAGACCTAAAACTACAAAGAGTATATTTACACAGACATAAATTGTTTTACTGGAAATGAATATATTCTGCAGCAATACGCAAACTCTAAACTTAGCCTGTCACCAAAAGTTCAGCAATGACTTGCCATAAACTTAGAATTCCAATATGCAGAACAGTGACTTGCCATAAAACAGAATTCCACAGCTATAGCATGAATTTAACCATTAATGATTTAGTTCCTAACACTTAAATAATCTGTTCTTTAATATTTTGATTTAAAAAGTTGGAACTTGTACAGCAAAATTGACTAGATTGCTAGTATGAATCTGTCACTTAGTCTTGTTGAGTATAAATGCACCATTTACAGTTCCCACCTTTAAACAATAACAGCAAAAACATTAAAGAAGTATACAAAACTCATTGCAACTTGCTAGGAATTGATTTGTATGCCATACTTTCTATTCGAGGACACTAATTATAGTCAGATATATTTGTTTGTATTTGAGTTAAGTCATTAGCATATCATGTGATCTGTTGATAAGATTTACTCTTGGCAATACATTATTAAATTCATCTAACATGCTGTTAAACAGTATTCTGGTTATGTTTTCTTGTTTGCTTTGAACAAGTAGTAGTGTTTTGAAGGATTCTTACACCACTGAAGTTGAAGATTAAAATCAAGATGAAATGATGGGTTTGACTTTAACTAGGATCATTTTCGATGGATGGTCTATTGACAGAGATTATTTTGTTAGAATATTTGATTTTTATGTGAACAACAGGCTTATCATGATGTTCAACTCAATTTCTAGCCAATGATTGATTAGACATACCTGGATGTAAATGGGCACATTGAACATCTTAATAGTACATTGGGACTATATGAGAGCTCTGTCAGCAAGGTGACTACCCTTGTAGTGGACAACTCAGAAGTAAATTACTCAATGTGCAAATAACTGCAAGTGTTACTGATCGGTTGTTTGAGACATCTAATCAACAGAGGCACAAATAAAATCCTTGTTGAGTTCAAAGAGTTGTTAAAAGCATTCAATAAGCTAATAAATAAGCTGGAAAACAACAGTCCTAAAGCAAAGCTACAGTGCTCTACTGATCACGTTTTCAAACCAAGAAATATAAATTGTTGGTCATCAATACATACTGTGATGAAAAAAACTTTCTAGGATATTAATATCATTTCAATTGATGATGTCATCCTTAAAGACTACATTTTAGTATCAGCAACTATTTGCTGGCTGAAAAAACTTGTTCCACATATGGAAAGTTTCATAGGGCAATATCCAACCTGTAATATAGCAATATTAACATTAAATATGCACATATCATTGTTGATAGAATTTCAAATAAGAATTAAATGATGGTACAGTTGACTACTATTAATGCCAGAATAGTTTTAACCTCCAAGTTTAATTGAACCATTATGAAGTACTCGTTGAGCAAAGTGTTATATGTAAAAAAAGAAACCTTACAAAGATTTTTATGTGCAGTTCTCATCTTCAGCACAACTAAACTTTTGTTTTTGCAAGAAAGTTTACCGTCAGCAAAACAAACATTCAAATGAGCTTGACTAGATTCAGTTGAGATATGTATCCTGTTCTTACATTTATAAAGCTAATTTAAATACTGTGGAAAGACTATTTAGTAGCACTAAACATATACATACTAGTAATTGCAGGTCACTCATTCTGATTAATTTTATAATTTAGTTTTTTAGGTCACTTAACTTTATTGATCAAAGAAAATGATGCAAAAATTGAGGAGGTAGTTCATGTAGGAACCGTGATGACACAGATACAGATCCTTAATTATTGACTGACACTTTGAATTAAACTGAGTCTATTTTCATACAAATTTGCATCAATGAGTTGCAAAGATCACTCTTTGCAATGCTGTCAGGAATAATATAATCTTATATCTGTATTATGTCTTGTACCTATTGAGTTGTCAGTTCTGTTCTGTTACCTTCCTTGTAGTTCTAACATGATACAAATGTTGAATTGGTATTTGGTGATTTGAGACAATAAGTTCAACATTCATTTATTGACTGCCATTATGCTTTCTTTGGTATTATTTCTTGTTCTACAATTAACATTTATTTTTTTAAGTATTTTGATACATAAGTAATTTTTCTGTATTTAAGATAAAAATAATTTAGATGCTAAAATTGTTTACATATTAGTTAAAAAAATATTTTTATTTAAAAAGTGCATAAAAATATATTTAGGCTATCTGTTCTCAAGATTTGCTCTAGTCACTTAAAAAGTTATCAATTCATTTCTTAGTTTATATTGTGTTGTCACATGCCTGTCCAATCATCAAATAAATAATTTACTCTTTGCATCAGATAATCATTCAGTTTTGTACCAATCACTGCAAACTCACCTTGATTAATTAAACTTTTGTATTTCAATTGCAGATATAGTTGATGCACTTTTGCAGTCAAATTACGTTCTGCAAACATTGTCTTTGAATAAGGTATAAGTGGCATCTGTAGAAATTAGTCTTTTTAATGCATTCAAGCAAAATGTAGACTTTATTTGTGGGACATTTTATTTGGCTCAAAGTAAATTTCCATTGATGGTGTAACTAATCTGCATTACTTTGCTGGATTTGTTGTTTAAACCTTTTTTTTATAGTTTCATGTATCCTTGGAGTTGATTTAAAAACTAACGTGCTGTGCTATCATTCACAAAACTTCTCGTCCTTCAAAATATATCTGTGCATGTTGTTAGCTCAGTTTCCACATCCCAAAAAGGAATGTCAGATACTAATAATTGACTACCAGGGACAAAAAACTATTACTCGAAGGAAGAGGAATTTTTATTTTCTTATCATTAGTTCCAAGATAGCAAATTAGAACAAATGGTTATTGGCATAGTTTATAATGCTATTATTACTTTTATCCAGGATATTTTATGACAAATGAACTTGTCATGAGCTTCAAAATTATACAAGCATCTAGTAATGTAACTATGCTGGTACTACCTATCTATATTTATCACCATGAAATGCATGTATACCTGCGATGATTTCTTGGGCATATTTAAAACTAGAAAAAATTACCAACATGCTCTAAACAAGTTTTTTTATTTCTGGAAAGTTTTTGGTTTAGAATTACATTACTTCAGTACATTTCTAAAATAGTATTTTACCTTACACTGCCTGCTTAACTTGACATACCGACAACATGATGCCTGCAGAAGATACGTGTAGTGACATCAACCACTTAAAAACTATTACAAGTGGTTTTGAAATTTACACCACATTCTACTTAGAATAATTAAATTTGACCGTTTATGCTACAAAGTTAGCTTGTGTTACAAAGTATGCTGTGCTTGTAAAGAATATGGTTGGTAGCTGCACACTGCAAAATTTGCAGATTGCAGCTAATGTAGTTTGGCTCAATGTGACCATTGAGGACAAATTGCATGACGCTCAAGTGTAAGTTAAAATCAGGAACTAGTTAGACTTGTAAGAAAAGCAGCATACGCACTGAAAAGTCTAATCTAATCTTATCTTTTTAGTTAGTATCTAACTAATGCTATCTATGCTGATCTGATATTTCTTAACTGAGATGTACCTTGTATTCATTTTTTGTCAATTCTCAACATATAAACCTTAGATGCTGCAAAGCTTGAACAAAGGTATGACAAAAATGGCAATATAGGTACAATGCTGTAGCATGGTTGTGCAACAGTGAGCCAATACTCTGGAGGAAAAGAACTTTTTTGAAAGTTAAGAACTTGGACATTTGACATCTAATATTTGTCAAGATTTCTATCAGTTACTGCTCTAATTCCCATTCCAGATGCAACCCTTGACCCATTCCTGTAATCTGTATCTGTCTACATTTTTCATTACAACTCTATGGTTTCAACTTAACAGTTTATCTTTGCAATTCTTTTGGTCCTTACAGAAAATCTGAAAAGGTTGTGCAGTTGCATTTTTGTAATTGCATGTTCCCAAACTCTGTTCCAATCTTTTCCAAATTTACTCTACACTTTTTTCTACTTTTCCCAGAAGTACACTTTCCTCAGCAGCATGCTGTCAGGCACATGCCAAGCAAAGACAAGAAATACAATTAACGGTTAGAAACTTGCAAAGGCATATCCAATGCGGAACAAAGGCAAGAGATTAAACACAGAAATGTGTACTTCATTATAGACGTTTTTGACACTGAGCATCAAAAATAAAATGTAATATCAACAACCGGCTAATACCGGACATATGTAATCGGCATTTACCAAACTACAAAATAATATACATATACACATGAATCGCTAATACAAATCTTTAAGAATTGTCAGTACAAATGAACTATGCATCAGTTATGTACGCATGACTATAACTGGTCAGGTCCTAACACATGCTCCCATAGAGTGTGATAAGTAGTCTCCATAGTCAACAAGATACTCTTGTTTTTCTGTCTTATTTTTTCTTTTTTCTTGCATTGCCTTGTGCTTTGATCATAATCACAGTGCATTGTATGTTTTAATTCTTTTCCTTCTTTTCTCTTCTCAATATTGCAGAAAAGTTGTATGGATCCTAGAGGCAGGCAAATTACTAGTGTTGAAAATGCTTGACACCTGTCAGGAATTAACCCCTAAGGGAGCTAATTCTATTTTGTAGCTGCGGTACATTTCTTCTGGTATCACGTTGGAGTTTCAGTTTAGTCTATAAGAACAAGTTTCAGTTCTGATTATGAGAAAAAGTTTCAGTAAGTGATATTTTGTTGTGTTGATGAAGTTACCTCACTTCTATCAACACAATTGAGGATGTAAAAATATACGTATTCTGTCACAAGTTCCTTGTTTATGTTGTATTTTATATTCCTGACAACACCATTTGTCAATAATTGATGGCTTGATTTTTGAATCAACACAAGGGGTTCACTTACTACCAATCACATCTTGCCTTTGCTGCAGAAAAATATGTTTTGGCGTCAGTGGATTGAGTAGAAAAATACCACATTATTTCTTGCAAATGACGGATAACTTGATGCATTCTTAAACATCACAGATAATTGAGAATGTTTAGAAAATCTGCAGCTATCATAGCTGGCAACTTTCTGGTAAGTCTTGCACACACAGCCAGGGCCATTATATTGAAGTGTAAAAACAATCAAAGCTAAGTAGATGAATACTTTACAACTTACCAAGACCTACTGTTAAGACTAACTAACTGTGCTAACTCATAAACTCAGAAGTAAGAGCAAAACAAGGAATACAAACTTATTACACAAATAGCACAATAATACTAGCTTTGTCTCATGTGTTGACAAGAATGAATTTTTTCAGCATCTTATAACTTCTATGCGCATACAAGACAAATTAGATCAAACTATAAACATGACTCCCTGAAACAATTGTACATAAACATATTTTAACACATAAATGAGTCATGATTCTAAGATTAATCACATGACAAAAATATATTAGATCCTGACACCTACTCATGTACCATATTTCCGATCTTGGGCAAGGAAAATTGGAATAAAGCAAGAGATGATGGCAGCAATGCGAGTGATGGTTTCAGTGATAGTGATAAAAGTATTCTTCAGCAAAGTATGCATTGTCACCCGGATGCCCCCAAAAGCAACAAGTGCATCGGGAGGACAAGTATCATGTAAAGAGAGTGGTACATCGTGCATGCTGTGGTGGCCTTAGCCACTATTTATGTACGTGCAGGGAGCTAAGCTAGTACCATTACTTTATGCTAAGATACAGTAAATATATATGCAAACATTTGCAAATAATAAGTGGGGTATTCCTGTTAAAAAAAATTGTTGGGGTAGCACTATATTATTCGTACTTGCTGGCATGTATGTAATTTTTCCTTAAAAATGTGATACACGAAAATACCTAAAGAGAGGCGAAGCGAATGGGTAACGGTGAAGCGAAAAGGTATTCCCCAATCCAAACTTTGCTGCTGCTGGGGGGAAGTAATGCATTTTGTGGTACACTAGAATGTGAAGGACGACGCAACGGGTAAAAGCCGTGCCCAATCTTGTTAAATGACATTATGATTCTTTTCTCCATCATATTTTAGAAATAACATCATGGTTCTTTTCTCTATCAAATTTTAAAAATAAAATCGTTCAGCTTAGTTACTAATTATTTGACGTATCATGGAGAGAACAGAAGAGAAAGCTCCAGTCGAGGATATATCGAAGCTTATTCCTTCTGCGGCCCAGGATGCAGTATTCATGAAAAGTGAGTCACTATCTGGGAAAGCTACCATATGTCGAGGTTACGATTTTAATGAAATATTTGATTTTAGCAACATGATGAAGGCTGCCTACACGACGGGATTTCAAGCTACCAATCTTGCTCGGGCTGTTGAAGAAATAAATCGAATGCGTAGTTGGCGTCTAAGCGCTAGGGATCCGCTTCCAGATGAAGATGAGGATCTCTTGAGCAAGGAAGTTCGTGAATCTATTAAGTGCACAATCTTCCTAAGCTACACGAGTAATATGGTAAGCTGCGGATTACGCGATATAATTCGTTTCCTGGCGCAACATAAAATGATCGATTGCATTGTCACTACTGCAGGTGGGGTGGAAGAAGATCTTATCAAGTGTCTGAAGCCCACCTACATGGGCGAATTTGGATTGGATGGGAGAGAATTACGTCTAAAAGGTCTAAATCAAATCGGTAATCTTCTCATTCCAAATGAAAATTATTGTTCATTTGAAGACTGGATTCGACCAATCTTAAATTCAATGACTGACGAGCAAGAAGATCCTTATAAGGTAGTGTGGACGCCTAGCTCCATGATCTCTCGACTTGGTAAAGAAATCAATAATGAAGAGAGCATTTATTACTGGTGCTGGAAAAACAATATTCCCGTGTTTTGCCCTGCACTTACTGATGGATCCATTGGCGATATGATATATTTTCATAAGTACAAACGGCCTGAGTTTCTCCTAGATATTACTGGAGACATCAAAACAATTAATGATATTGCAGTACATGCGCATGCAACAGGCATGATTATACTTGGAGGGGGTGTTGTGAAACACCACACATGCAATGCAAATCTCATGCGAAACGGAGCCGATTTTAGTGTTTTCATCAACACCGGAAGTGAGTTTGATGGAAGCGATAGTGGTGCTCAGCCTTTGGAAGCTATTTCCTGGGGTAAAATCAAGGTTGAAGCAAAACCGGTGAAGATTCAAGCTGAAGCGACATTGGTGTTTCCTCTCATTGTTGCTGAAACTTTTGCAAAAGATTTCCATAATAAGAAAAAATACAGCTAATGAAAATATTTGCCATTTTTTTCATGCGAGTTTTTAATGTATTTTTTGCATTCTTCTCAACTCTTAGATCTATCTCATTTCACACAACATCTGATAAAAAATGTCATTGCACTTTAGCTTTCGTTGTTTAATGTTATTGCTCTTTTGCTTTATATGTTCAATAGAAGATTGGCATTGTAACTATCTATACTTTATGGAAAAAATTCATTTCAAACAAAAAATTGAATATTTTAAGATTTTCAAAATTCGATTTATTTTCTATGTGCTAAGTCAGCATACTTTCGAAAGTATGGGCAAATAATAATTGCCAAACAATGTTAACTCCATTAGTTTCTACATGTGATATATCCTACAAATGCAATACAATCCTACACATCACTTATCCAAATATATGCCATGAATCCATTGCCAAGGCAATCCGCATAATCATTCTCTTATAAAATATAAGTGAACATCACCTATAGCTCTAATCATTTAGATTTATAAATAGTTCTAAGTAGTTTTTCTGTGCAGTTACGGGTTAGTTTGGATGAGGAAAAAGTACATATCCAATGGACTTCAGTCTTTGGCGCCCCTCTAGCACGTGCGCTTTGTACTCTTCTTCAGGAACATTCTGTAAACGAGTAGAGTGCAGCAACAAAAGCGCTTTCGCAACAGGAAATGCCATGCTGGATTCTATCTTCAACCCCTTTTCAAATGCCTTTTCAGCATTTGTTTCCTGGGAATGAAGTAGGTAAAATCTTCCGCGGGCCAGAAAGGCTAGTGGCCAAATTGCCGTGAGCACTCGAGCTCTCCTCTCAAGAATTTTGATAGCCTTCCCGACTCTCCCAAGTAAGGCTTGGTCCCTCTCCCCAGGACTTTGGTACTCTAAAAATATCAAGCTGATGTCACAATATATGTGTGTGAACAAGACAGCACTCAGCGAGATTTCCACTCGTTTAAACTCATCAAATTTTTGTAGTAATGCTATTTTGGCCTCAGCGTAGTTTCCCTTCGCCATATCAGCATATGCTCGGAGGGTTTCTATAGCAAGGCAGCGTCGGTTTTCTTGCACTCGGCAACATTGTATTACTGCGATATCCAGCTTACTGTACCGACCTGTCAGTGCGTACATTAGTGCAAGGCCACACATTGAGGGCAATTGTATCATCTTATCCTGCTTCTGAATCGCAAACTCCGATACCTCTAAAAACATCCTGTAAGCCTCTTCGAGATCCCCCGTACATAACTTCACGTATGCACTTTCGACAATCGCATTTCCACACTGCGAAATGTTACCCATTGAAGCAAATAGTTCAAATGCTTTGTTCAGATTTTTCTCAGCTGTGTGCCATATTCCTTGTCCAGCTTGGTAAGTACCCGATGCCAGGAACACGGTCCCTTCCGACTCCATGCTGCCCGAGTTGAGTGCATACATTTTAGCTTCTTCGATTAATTCTTCAGTTTGTTTGTGGTTTTCATAGCTGAGTTCCCCCATGGCAAAATGAGTGTATAGACAAGCTCGTGTTGCGCGAGACTTTTCGCATATTTTTTCACTTGCTGCACGATCGACTAAAATGTTTACGTTTCGAACTTCTTTGGGATTACCAACTTTCAAACATATGCTTGCAATGCCTTCATATAGCCTCAAAGCCATCAATAGATTTGATTGATCTTTTTCTGTCCTTCGTCCTGTATAGAACATTGACCGTGCAAGAACTGCATGCCTGCTTAGCTCAACCTTTGGAATAGGCTCAAATCCTAAATAAAGCAAAGCCTCTTGCATGAAATTGTGAGCCGGTATAAATTTACCGAGCTGATAATATCCTAATCCTATTTCCCCTATCCATTTCCCTATAGTTGCCTTGGGGAACATATTCGCATCAGTAGATTCCGTATAAATGCAAAAATCGCGAGCGAAGAGCCGTCTCAAATTTCTATTCACCAGAATTTTCTTTTCGAGGAGTGTCAAAGTTGAAAAAATAGATGGTGGAACGTGGCTCCTGTGTACATAGCTGACTGCTGCATTTTCTTCAAGTTCTCTGTCATCATTCCCTTTATTTATCTCTTCCTCACTGAGACCCCAGCGTTCAATGTGTGCTGAATCTGATTCATCTGAAATCATTACATCATTATCGCTTTCTTTTTTCTTAGACAAACAATTGAAAATTTTGTGTATGCTCACAATGAGATTTGTGGCTGTTTTTTTTGTGTCTGAAGTGGGGTTCATGGTGGTATCTAAAGTGGGGGTCGCTGGTAGAGATGGGGCAAATGTAGGGTTCTTAACCCAGTATCGGCGGATACTGACCAGTTGCACTATTGCTACATTTTTTCCGAATGCAAGACAGAGTAACTGAAACAAGTGGTTGATTGAGTCTTCGTGTGCATTTGTCTCTGCAGCCTTTTCCGCTGCTAATTGCAAGTACTGTACTTTTTTAGCAATGTTTCCTCCTCGAAGCCAGTGATGCATTATAATACTTTCGAAAGTGGGGCTATTTTTGTGGTGGTTCTCGTACCATTCGGCGCATACTTCGTGAAGATGCTGCCGCTGATCACTCAGCATCATTTCATAGAGGGTTTCCTGCACTGATGCATGCATGAAGTTGAATCTTTCAGTCTTCCCCACTACTGCCCTTGATATAAAGTTTGCTTCAATGAGCTTTAGCAATGCAGAATGGATGCTGCTGGGCTTGTCGTAACTCGTGTTTGGTAATATATGAAGTAGCAGACGCATTCCAAATGTCATTCCAATAACGCTTGCCGCTTTCAAGACGGACTGTTCTAAAATATCCAATGCGTCAAAGAGGCTAACAATCAAATCGTGGAAGAAACCGGTCGGGATGTCTTCGAGTCTCCTCGGGGTCTTATTTTCCAAGGTTTCTTTTTTCAAAGTTGCAGCAATGTTTCGCACAAGAAGAGGATTTCCACCCCCACTCTTCTGCAGTAGTAAAACTGCTGAACTGTCAGGTAACAAATCAGGATGCTCTTCTAACAATTCAGCACCTATAACATATCGGCAGAGCTCTAAGCACTCTGAAGCAGAGAGAGTGCCTATATTTACTACAGTCCCCATCTCTTTTAAGGATACTAGCTCTTTTGGAATAGTCTCAAAGTAATCATCTAGAGGACGGCTAGTGATAACTACCATTAACCCTGCAAGTTGCGCATTTACAATCTGTTGAACATCATTAAATTACCAGAGGTTTAGTAATGATGATTATTTATAGTTTTAAGTGAATTTGAATCTTGAAAATCAATAGCACTGAAAACTATTTCATGCAATCTTCCAGATTTCAAGGAATCCCATATAGTGTATAGATAAACATCGGGTACAACAAATTTGTTTCAATAAACATTCACTTATCACCAATAAGCAAAAAAGTTATTTTGTTTGATAGGTATATTTAACACAAGATGGTATTTGCTGTTGATTTACCTTATACATGAGCTGCATACTTCGTAAATCCATCCACTGAGCATTTTCAACCACAAGCATCATAGGCTGCCTTATTACAGCCGCTCTGAGTATAGTCATCACAAGTCTGTCCAACTTTCGGTTCTTTGATATCGGATCTAGCCGAGCTGTCAAATGAGTATCTTTAAACCCACAGTTCAAGATGACTTCTAGGAGGGGAATCATATCCATCAATTTCGGCACTTTTGATCGTATCCATTGTATTACATCTCTTTGAGACTTTTCGGCCTCTCCAGCTCCCTAATTTATATCAAATTTGCCTCTTTTAATGTCAAATTATTATTCTTGCATTGCCTAATGTCGAGTAAAATTTATTAGATAACCATATCAAACTTGGCGATGTTTCATTATGTACTATGTTTAGACAGAATGATACAAAAATATCCACTTGAGTGAGTCTTTAACAACAGCTACGCAATTATCTTGATGTTAATTGACCGATCAAGAATATTCCAATTTTTACTCGCAAAAGAAAATTCAAACATTAGAACTTAGCATTTTAAGTTTATTTCTGTACAGTTCACAACACACACCACACCTCAAGTGCCATTGAAGTTACTCGCCCTTGAATGTATCCCCCGTATTCCTCATCCAATAAACCCTTGCTCGAGTTACAAAATGATGCTTCGTGAGACTTTGCCAAAGACAGGGGGGATGCCACTACTGTATCAACTTTAGACCTAAGTTTTGACCCCTTGGACCCCCCCATCTGCCCCCCAGTTTGGGACAAAATTGGGCCCTCAATTAACCCATCCAAACCAGAGATTTCTTTTTTTTTTGCTGGATATAATACTATTGAGCAGGGAATATTGTTGCCTAAGGAAAGCGGAGTTTTGACTAAAGTTTCCTTTGAAACGAGCTTCTCAACTGCCTTTTTTTTATTTTGAATTGTGCTAGTGTTGATTTTTAGCTCTGAAAAGGCTGTTCCTTTATTTTTCTTGGCGGAATCCCTTGATGGAAGCATTGGTAAAATTATATTTTTCATTTCTGCTTTAACTGGCAATGCATCTTTTCGACTCTTTTGCACTCTCGACAAGGGTAAGATAGTGTCAATTAACTCCTTCGATGGAAGCTTTCGGGGTGAGATCCCCTCCAAATTTTGACTCCTGGGCGATGCGTTTGGGGTGTCTCTCTCATAATCTGTCAGTACACTATCTATTGTTTGCCTATTGGGGGAATGAAGAGAGGTGGCGCCTGCCTTACACTTTGGGACGGAACTCTTAGTTGAGGATCCCGAAAGGGGTACGTTTTCGTGCCTCTCTCTTGAGCTTGACCCCAGTAAAACAGGGCTCCTGACACTAGTTCTTGTACTATTGCTATTGCGTAACACTTTTTCGTCTTTCGATCGATGCTTTGATGAGCTATGGTTGCTCAAATCAGACAGAGATTGCGAAGTATTGTAATCTTTTGATTTAAATATTTTCCAAAGGATTGAATGCCAAATGTTGTAGGGGGTTGCAGCATGAATGTTTCGAGATACTGCCACTACGCTGCAAAGGCAGTTTGTAAAAAAGATTTTCACGTCAGTAGACTGATTTCAAATTTGTACATGTTCAAACATAGGTGTTTTGTATAAATTTAATGAAATAAATGTTCAATTTTTGTGTTCTACATTTTTCAATGTACTCAGATTTATAGAGTGTCCTTAGTGAATGAATTTAGAATCCAAGTTGAGAGGGTAAAAAGCATAGTGTCCAAGTAAAAAAGTAAAAGAGCAAAAAATAAAATTTTAAACAAAGCAATCACATTTGTCTTTAAAGTTAGAAAAGGAAAAAAAATCAGATTTTTTAGATAATAAAAAGGGCAAAAACAATTTTTTGAGAAGTGCAATAATATTAACTATTACGGCAGTGTGGCTAGTAAATTTCACTTTGTCAATCCCCATGTTACATTTCCTTTCTAAATCAAAACATGGTGACTTCCCCCAATATGTTTAAAGCTACTTAGAAAAGAAATATATTTTCTTCAGTTATAATGCTGAAGTGTTCTATTGGTATAATTAATTATTAATGCATTCAGAGGCTTGCCTGCTCATTGAATGATCTTTGCATAATTGAGAAAATTGGGCACTTTGCAATAGATGTGTTTTTCCACTGCCAGCCTGTCAAATAAAAAATGTCAAAAACAATATTCATTGCAGCTACTCCGAATTTATACGACTTCGTTTTGAAATTGTATGAGAGTTGTTGATTATGGAAAAAATCCCATTTCCAAACAAACTTCTAATTATTTTATGTGCATAAAAAATGGTTTAAAAATTCAAACTTCATTTAAAATCTAGGTCAAATCATTGTTCAATAGATAAGTTTGATTTATTATCTTTCTATTAGTGGCACACCAGGTTTATAATGGTGAAACTGAGAACAAAAAATCTAACAGACAAAAAATCCACTCATCAAATAACTTACCCTTTTTATTATTGCTGAATTTCTAACAGAACTATCAATTCTTTGTTTCAAATTTGTACTTATCTGATATATTTTAGTTTTTATATAGTATGTATTAAATAATTTTTGTGCTTATCAAAGCAATTTGAATAATTTTTTAAGCATCCATACATAATATTATGCACGGTCACGCATAGCTAAAGTTGTTGTTGGTGATGATACCACTGAATATGTTGAAGACAGCTATGAAAAATTGTAATGAAATATTTCTGTTCTTTGAAGAATATTGAATATGAATAATCCAAAACATTTTCATTAGTTTTTATCCTTTTCCATATGGGCTATAAAATTTCAAAGACAGCCATATGTGTGATTGGTTTGAACTTTTTTTCAAATCAATTCATTGGATATTTACTAGCAAACAAACCATGACTTTTCATATTATCCTGCATTTAATGTAGAAAAATTGTATATCTTTTTTTCCTAAAAGTTAATCTAGTCTCAAAGGCCAGGTTTTTAATTATGTCTTATGTTTGCTTTATGTATCGCGTACACTATCTCATTTGTCAAATTTATTTTCCTAATTCAAATTCAATTAAACACAAAATCTTCATTTTCTCTTTTGCTGTTAATTCCCTTGATGCGTTATAAATCTCAAAAAATGATTTCCTTGTCAGTTTCAAGCATACCTGCCCTCTGAGCCATATTGGCCTAACTCGTATTCCATGTGCTACCCTAGCTGCAGTGGATGCCATCACCCTGAGCTCATTTGCAGCTCCGACATGGAGGTCCTCTGCCCTGTTTTTCCCTATTATCTGGGGGCTACCGTCAAGGTTTACATGCCCCACAGGGCAAAAAATGGGCACTGGTGATGAATATCCTTTAGCATTTATTGGAGTCAGTGTTTCGAATATGAACACATTTTGAACTCGCTGGTACACTTCGTTATCTACCTTTAATGCCATTTTGAAAAGTTAGCATAGAGTAAACTTTGGATATAATTAATATGCCATAGACAATTTTTCACTTAAACAAGTTTAGCTTCAGATGTTCAAATTGAATAAACTACTTTAGTGGTCTTTACAGGTTTGTTCTATTCAAAGTTTTCTGAGTATGTAATGAGCTTGAAAATAATCTCCTATTCAACTGAGAAAATAAGTTTTTAAACATTTTAAATCATCTTCTGGTAAACTTCCTGCACATGGCAATAATAGTTGTACAGCAAATATTTGCTTTTTTCAAATATTTATTTTTTAAACCATCAAGTTCAGTTAATGAGAGCACATTAAACTTTGCAAAGCACCATATAAATTGTTATCAAAAAATTATTGTCTGACTTACATATATTGTGTTGGGTAATGCTGCTGCCATGAGTCGTGCACTACATGCAAAAGTAAAAAAAATGATTTATGTCAAATTTATCCCAAGTGCTCAATATATTTGTAAGTATGAATGTATGTATGTATTCATTTTTTTGTTGCACTAGTACATTACCAATATCTTCATCTAGTAAAGTTATTCATAGCTAGTATACTACCTAAAGAAATGTCTACATAATGTCTCCAAACTTGAGTTCTACTAGAAATTCTTGTTAAGACTCGAATAGGGAACTTAAGATTTCACCTGCAATATTAAAAATTTGTACCTCAAATTTACACAAGCCCCCATCATTGCATACTCGCATCGCTTCTCTGCCCCAACAAAGCCACAATATACAGTCCCTGCAGTTATTCCAATGCTGGCACTGAGTTGGATTCCTTGGAGAGCCTGAATCATCTCGTGAGCAGCTGAAATTGCCCGCGCTTCGTTATCCTTGCATTTTAACATTGCATACAGAGTTGATTTATTACAATAGACTATGTTGTAATATGCTTAGCAGTCATATTTTTCAAGATAGCATAGCTCATGTAAAGCTAGTAGCATTTTAAAAAGTAACTGTTTTTCATGTTATAAAATTTTTTTATTATTATGCTAGACTAATCAATAGGATGGCAAAAATTATTTTTCAGTCAATGATCAAAAAGGTCAAAAATAAGAAATATTTCACCAAATCGATCTATTTGTATTGTGTGACAATTAAAATACAAAAATGCTGACTATCCTATTTGAATCTAACTGCTTCAAGTAATCTCTGTACATAAAGGTTTGGGCTAGGTTAGAAATTCGTTACATCTATATTGAAAATCAAAAATTAAAGTACAATTCTTCTTGAGATTCTTTGATGGTATCAGCTTTATAATTTTGAACTAATACATTGTGCAATAGAGATAAAAGGCAATGTACAGAAATTTCACTCTCTCTCAAATCTGATTACTTGCATTTTTAACTTTAAAGATTGCTTAATTTTATAATATTTCAATATATCTCAGTGTAATTTTTGGGCCAAAATTGTTTATGCAAAAACCCGTTAAGTTTAAGCAGTTTGATACTATAGAGAAATTCATGTCTCAGTTAAAAATTATGCAACCCATTTATTCAAATGCTGATATGCAACTTTAACTAGTACTTTTTTAAAATATTTATTTTGGCTTATCTAGTTATGTTCTTCAAGCTTTGTTTTGACTATCTGTACTCAAAGCTTACAATAATGTTATTCAACTAAGTTCAATTTTACAAGGAGAAAAATCAATCAACTAACAATACGCTCTAAATTTAAAATAAAAAATGATTTTAAAAATTTTAATGTGTAAGATTTCATGTTCTGGGTATTTAAGTTCAAGATGTGTAAGCAAATACATATTCAACTTAGCAAAAGTTTCGTTGCCCGACTCAGTGCTAGTACCAGTAAAAAAATATAAAAAATTCTGAGAAATATCAGTTTTAATTGAAAATAATCACATATCAGGATTTTTTGTTTTTCGAATTTAGTGCATTTTAGTAAGGCAATCATGCTCTGTAACTGCTTTGTCAACAATGGTTAGCATACTGAATTGTACATTATACTTCTCAGTGCTGATATAAATAATTATATGAAGACATTGGCAATGCACAATTGTGTGCCGTCTTTTCACCAAGTTTGTACAATTCTTTACTATATTTACAAATTATTTCTTCCCAAAATCAATAAAAACTCAAAGAAATACATAATAAAGAACTCACTTCATATGAGTACTGAGGAAGTCCAAATGCTGCAATCATAACGCAGCCTTTGTCGTCCACCACGAATTGTCTTAAGACACCGCCAAAGAGGCTCATACAGCCCACCCCTAGCTCCATTACCTACCATCAAATACAGGAAGAGTAAAAAAATAAGATTTTAATCAGTTAATTGACTACCAGACTCACTTTTTTTCAATCAGATATAGAAAAAACAAGCTGCGCTAGCCTTTGGATGTAATAAATTTACTTTTAAAGAATTGCCACAGATAACAAATAAAAAATGTCACATTTGCTCAAGTTGAGCATCGAACTTATGTATGTAATAATCTAATTTGGTGGTCTCAATAAATTCATGAAGTCCGATATTTACTACGCGTAAAAGCAATTGTTGAAATAGTCTCTATACCATTTCAATTGTGAACAGAATTCTTCGGAAAAGCAAGTTATTGCTAAAATTCATTAGTAATAAAAAAAATTTAAATGGATTATTCTGTCCCATTTGAATAAAAATTTAGAACCAGGAAGAAAATAAACTGTAGGGCTGATCATTGGAACTTAAACTGTATAAATAGAAAAAACCTTTCCCCAAGCACGTAAATATACAAGACATTGAAGCAGTGAGATTCATTTGCAATATATGAATATGCTGGCACCTCGAGTTGATAGCACATCATTTTAAAATACATGAAAAAATAGAATTAAGACTTTTCAGATATCATTTTTTGATTATCATGCCCATAAATCAGTGCATTATATAAAATTCGAATATAACATTTATTTTGACCGCCAAACCAAAATTTGTTTTATCTGAATATTTGAAACTGATCATGGCACGACACAACTTTATTGCTTATTCAGTATAAGCAAAAGTTTGCTTTATCTAAAGTCTACTGTATAAAAATATGTCCTTTCACCTGTTGCACATGAAAAATTCTGCCTTCTAACAAGTGCTTTTCTAACCCAAGAATATTCATAAACAGAGTAGTTACTCGTCGAAGCTCTCCTGCATATTGCGTGAGCTTGCTTTCTATTATGTATCGTGCACTCTCTTGAGTGTATCCACGGAGTAAAGTGCTCAGTTTTGACATGTTAAGGCTTGCTATACCACTCTGCTGCGCTTCAATCCACTTACCCATGTAGATGGCAGCCTGCTTTCATATTTAAAATTGGTCAAAGATATGCAGTATTATTGCAGTAGCTCATGCTTGTAAGAATAAAAATAAATACATACGTATATGTACGTGTACATACGTACATGTACAATGTTTGCCTAACTAAATGCATACCCGTATGATCTTATATATGCCTACGCTTTTGTGTCTAGACAACTTTCTGTATGTGCATTTGTGCACAAATAGGCGCATGTATGCGTTCGTATACGAGATATAAAGTTAAATGTATACACGTATGCCTATGAATGATTTACAAGCTTATACAATCAAAACTCAGTTCTAAGTAGTTGTTTACAAGAAAAGTTCCAAATTACTATCCTAAGCAAGTTTTTCTACTCATGTATAAAAATCTGACCTGCTCTCTACTTAACTTGCCATTATTCCAGAGTTCATTGCTTTCAAGCGAGTCCCCCTCCAAAATTATCTTCCTTGACCACCTGTGTCCTCTTCGTGGTGTCCCAGAAGTTGGCGAATCCTGGGTACTTCGTGCTCGAAATAAACCTCGGCTCCCTGAATTTCCTTTTGAGGCCAATACATTGAAGCTGCCACTTTTGATATTTTGCCCGAACGACAGGCTAAATGAATGAGAAAAGCTTCTTTTTCGGCTACTTACTGTTGAACTCGACTCGCATCTACTCCTTCTACAACGCTGAGTATTGGTCCTGGGTGAATTGCTTAAGCCAAGTGAAGTTGAGCAAAATCCCTCTTGGGCATTTGGGCAGTTCCAATTCATAATGATTTGAGAATCGCTTAAATCCGAAAAACTTGGACTAAATATAATGGGAAGTTTTAATCAAAACATCTGCATTTTTCAGCAAACTTTGGATGTAAGGATTTGCTTTTGACAATTTTTTGTGTAAAACGAATAGAAGTTATAGCATGCTCAGTTCAGCTTCAAATTTTCAGATACAACAAATTTTGAATGGGCCAGATTTTTTGGCGGTTGCGATAAATTTTTATATCTAAACTTTACTCTATGTATACATGTGTAGACTCTAAAACATTTTTATCTATTGCCTATTCTGGTCAAGAAGTATCATATTTGCTGACAACAAAGATCATAACTCATAAATTTATATGTATATAACTAAAATATTTTAAGTTATAATATTGAGCATCTGTCGAATCAATTGTGGTAATGTCATTTAGATTCATCTTCACATTTATAAATTCTATCAACATAAAAATGTGTCCTTGGATTAAAGCATTAAAAAAGTGCATACAACTTATTTGGATATGTAAATATATTTCAGTACTGTACCTAGTATATATACTGATTTAAGCTGATGTAGGTTTTTTGTAATAGTAGTTTGACTGCAGTAATACAATGCTGCAAGCATATATATAAATGCTTACATTAACACAATGGAATGTGCCATTTAGTATGCATATAAACATAGAACAGTCTAAGATATTACAGAGCCCTTCCAACAGTATTCAATTTAATCATCCCATCAATATACAAAAAAGAGAGATGCAAGTATTCAGAAGAAGGGGTAAAAGACTTTAAATTTAAAATGTTTTACCTATTGTTCTGAAGATCAGGAGAGTCAAAATCAGGACTTTGAGATTTCTGTGCATCTTTTTCTTCGCGACTTTCTCCCGAGTGGTCTGTATGACGACCATTTATGCCTTTCTTTCTAGCAGCTCGCCGCATGTTTCGACCACGTTCAAATACGGATAGCTGCTCAAGCCTTGTCTCCTTTACATTGCTTTCAAGCTCAGAGTCATTGCTTTGTCAGCATGCATGCAAAATGAAATGTAAACTAATTTTAAAATGAGCATTTCTTATCCAGCAAACGTGTAATAGTTCTAACATAGAGAGTTCAGTATATGTTGGTATAATTATTTCTTGTTTGTACAATAGATAAGCCTAGAGATTTTATTGATTTACCCTAGGTTGCTACGATATAATGCCTGTTAATGAACTGCATATATGCATATTTTTGCACATCTAAATACCTTTATCTGATCAGCTATATTACGCTTCATTATCTGTTCTCAAATTAAGTCCTTTAAAAAAACTGCTCAGACAAGGAATCAAATTTGTACTTGCGGCACTGTATCCACAAGACTTAATGCCACTAATAAAAATAGATCAGAATAGTTCTGATTAATCCATCCCAAGTTACAATACAACAATTTGTCAAGAAATTCAAATTACGGGAAAAAACTCTTTGGGGTGGTGCAGTATGAAATTGGGGGGTTCCATTTGATAACTTAATTGCTTTGGGGGATTACAATTGGCATTTGAGACTGTAAAAAATCATTTAATCTTAATGCAATATACAATAAAGCATAAATGAAAATTTAGTAGCCGAGCCACATGCATCAATAGCCACAATAAATAACTGCCAAAATTTCAATAAGTGGGAAAACTCAAATCTCACCCATGTAAGGTTCCTGCAGCATTGATTGCTCCACTGGAAGTTGGTAGGGGTGAGACCTTTCCATGGCCTGATTTAGCCCCTATAGAGTGACTTGGACTGGTGCTATGTCCACTAAATACCTTATCTGGCTTGAATACCCGCCAGGTTCCATTTGCGCCTTGAGCGCCCCAACCACCACCAAATGCGTTGTTTATACTGTGCCGATTTGATTTTCCTTCTGGTGGAATTTCTTTCAGTAGGAAATTTCCTTTGGGGGTTTTTGTCGAGGAAAAATTATGTGATATGTTTTCCCATACTTCGGGGCTTACAATTACCTTCATATGTCAAGTATATTTATGGAATTTTTTGTTAGTACATATTTTTTCAATTTAGAGTAAGATCATTTTTTAATATACTTCAATAAATTCATCAAAATGAAGTAAGATTTGAAAAGGCAAATGTATGCTTTTTGTGGCTCTTCTGTTAATAATGTTTGTTTCTATTAAAAGGTCAAGTATCAGAATGATTTTCAAAGGGTAAAATGTAATTTATTACAGCAAATAACAAAAAATTGGTTGAAAAAGGATGGTTGAAAGGTAAACATATACTTTTAGGACCCTTGAGCTCAAAACTAGTTTATATTCAATCAAAAGTCAAATATCAGAACAATTCTTCTAGAGTTTGAAAAATGTTATGGCCTATTCAATCTGCACATTAATTGATTACCTTTCTTTAAAATTACTCTATGAAGGCGTTTTAAAGTTAAATATTGTACATGAATGTATTATGCATTATCGATTTTTAAAATTAATATAGAAAAAAATTTATGAATATGCTCTAAGAAAAACTTTCAGAATAACTTAAAAAGTGTCATACAACTTCTATATAATTCAATAAAAATGATGATGACTGCATTTGAATAGAAGACCCAATAAGCTTATCATTCGAATATAACGTGTACGTGTTGTGTTCAAGAAAAACATGATAAGTATCGTCTTCCTCAAAATTTTATGTTTAGTACTTGCACAACTTAAATTTGTATATTACCTGCCCTTGTAATGCTTCAGGCTCTGCTTCTCCAATTTGACGTAACGAATCACCTGACACTAAGAATTCCCATCTGCCTTCAGTTCCAACACAAAAACAGTACATAAATCCACATCCAATTCCACAGTGAAGCCTCAAACTCACAAGCTAGATTATCAAAAAGAAAAATCAAGTAAAGCACTTTATTTTGTCATGATGTATTTTTAATATAGACATCATCAAAACTAAGAATGAATTACCTTTGCAATTTTATAGAAGCTATGAAATGTTAGTTTGTTACGTTTAAAGTAAATATAATGTAAGTTGTGATAATGACTGCACAGGGTGGCAAGAAGCTTGAAAACGGTACATTATAATTAAGGGCCTACATCATAATATCAATTTCTCATCAATCTGACATTCATATACACATATGACATTTACTTCCAATGAGGTTTATGACTCACAAGAACATGAACAAGTCAAGACTGTAAAAAAATGATATCAAGACTACTGTAGAATGAACATGCTGACAAGTAACATTTAATTCATGTAAAATGGTCAAATCACTCAAAACTTGATATTTTTGAACTAATACTGCTCGATGTTTGACCTTAACTTGGCCTGAGTGAAATTTTCATTTCCCTTATATGTAGCATCTCATTTAAATTGATACATCAATATTGAAAACTCAGTTATTATGAATGTGATCAAGAGGAGTTCCACTATACAAGCATACATACGTCATTACCTCCTCACCCTTCCCAACATCGTACTCCCCACATTCTCCAAGCATAACTAGGGCACATTCAGCAGCCTGCATTGCATTAGCCTGTCGAATATCTTCACTTGCATCTGCGCCGCATGGCCATAGAATCTAACATTTTAATGTTAAGACAGCTTTTCTTGATATGCGCAATGTAATTCAAATTTGAGCAAAGGATTTAAATTTTAAAATTATCACTAAAATGTTTCAAAACCCTGAAACTGTATATTCGTATGTTACATATTAATATTAATATATATATAACGCAATACATTAAAAATATTATGCTTCTGGCAAGCGGTAGGTCTTAAAATGAAAATTTACAAGCAATACATGATTCATATAAATATGCACATTCAATGTTAGTTTTCAATATTAAATAAATAAATTTTATACCAAAATTTGTTCTTTAGATCCAAAAACTAGTCTCTTCACCTATTTCGTTGATACAAATGGCTATTTAGCATATATTTGAGCTCAAAAACAGTAAAAAATACAGCAATTATATTACTCTTAACAAAGGTTTTGAAAAAAGCCTTTGTTACGTACTGTTACAGATTTTTTTTCTATTGCCACCATGCAACATAAGCTTGTTGCATTCTATTGTTGAATTTTAGTTAATGTCCCAAATTATAGAAAGCATAAAAATTTTAGGTTTTTTAATGGAATAATTTCATACTGTCATTCCTGAAGCCAAAAGAACTTCATCTACTTCATATTTCTCAAAGAAATTTTTTCACATTTTATTTCAAACAAGTTTCACCAAATCACTTTAAAAATATCATATTCACTAAACTGTCCAAGTTTTGTGGTCGTGAAAGTAAAAGTGTTTTAGCTCTATGTATATTTTAGGAATTTTATGTGATATGTAAACTGCTTTAAAATCACTTACCATTACAGCATCTCCACAAAATTTGATGATATCACCGCCGAATCGTACAACTACATTAATAAGCATCGTAAAATACTGGTTTGTATGAATTTTCAGCTGCAAAAAAAATCAATGAAAATTAGTGCTATAGTTGAAAATCATCCATGAACTGTTCATCACACTCTTTGCAATTGTAAGCTGTCTAAGTCATTCATAAAAACCTCAAAAAGAATATTAAGTGTTAACTGAAACTTGCAGTACAGTAACTTACTTTAGATAAAACAATTTTGATTTGCTCATAATAAATAATTGAAATTCATATTGCTTTCAGGTTTTGCTTTTGAGATTTAGACATAATGAGTTTCAAATGAAACAATTGATTTGATCTTTCACACAAAATGATCATATCTAAAGTTTATTTTCATGCAGTTGTTACCCTAAGAGCAACTTTTAATAATTTAAAAAAGGTTTGCCAAAAAAATGTTAGATGCCTCTTTTAAAATAAATTTTAGGTCTTTCAAAAGTAATGATCCGAAGAATAAATTTTTCATGGTTTTCCATTTTTTAACATCAAAAATGTAAAATTTAATTTTTGCATAGGGAATACACTTCAAAATACAACATTAATTTGATGATTATAATGAATATAAACTGAAAATATTCTTCTTAAGTATGCAGCCTATTTTTTTGTAGAAATATCACTAATGTACATATTCAAAAAGTACTCAAACATGTACAAAAATATAGTCTTATTCTAATAAGAAGATTAGTTTTACAAATTGATATGTAAAAAGTCTAAGCTCAAAATAAGCAACTTTTGCTTTAAAAATTTTCATTACAAAAACACAGCTATACCCAAGCAAGGCAGTAAATTATACAAATATTACCTGCTCAGCAGTGAGTCGTGCTGACAAACGCGTGAATCCTGATATATCTGCAAATAGCAATGTTGTCCAAATCCGTTCGCAGAGACTCTCTGGATTTGTTCGGCCTGTTTCTCGCCACTGGGTGTAAAGCATTCTGTGCACTGTTGCAGGACAAAACCTAGCATACTTTCATGTAGAAAGAATTCAGTAGATAAACATGGAAAAAATTATTGAATAAGTTGCATTTTTAATTAAAATAAAATGTACAATTTAGGAAAAAATATAAAATATTGTACATAAAAAAGTAAGCCATCATAGAGTAGTGCTAATATAAAGCATGTGATGTATAGAGCAAAACATAGGTTATATTGACAAAAATATCTAGAAATTTTATAAATGTAAGTATTAGAAAAAAGTTGGTTAGAATAGTAAACCATCATGTAGAAATACTGAGCAACTAAATCATTTTTAGCCTTCATAAAATAATCATAAAATGATTTATATATATATGATATCATTCAGATTCATTTTTGGTATCGAAGAAGTATAGCAAAGCAATTAAAGTGCCTTGTTTACCTGATCGCAAAACTCCTCAAAATTATCTGGAGACTGCTTTGAAGATTCGCTCTTGGGACTAATATTGGTCATAATAGGAATCAGGTTATTTTCTCCCATTCCATATCCACTACGTCGCAAGCCTCTTCTGACTTCAGCAGCACTGAGCTCATTTGCTCGCCGTTTGTTCAAGGCCACTAACTTGAAACCTCCAATGGCAATCAATGCGACTCGTAAAATGCGCCAATTTCGTAGTACTCGCTCTTTAGAAAGTGTATTCAACAGCCCCTGCAAATATGTGAAAAGTATTTTGAATTTTATTGTAAAATTAATATGATTTAAATTTAATTCTAAGTAAGACAAAATTTTGTTAAAAATTTCAAAATCATTAATTGATGACTTATTCCTATAAGTTCTGAAAAACGAAATAGCATAGGGTTTCTTCTTGCAACTAGTAATTTAAATAGTACAGTGAATTTCGAACTTTTATATCAATTAAGTTGCATTGCATGATTCAGCATCAATACACGAGGTTTTTTAGCATCGCATAAAAAATATTCTCTTTTTTCAATTTAGACAAGCAGAAATTAATATATCTATTATATAGTTTGTAATGATCACTGCTATAGAAGCACTTACATTATTTACTTCTACGGTATGATAAGTTTGCACAGAAGAGCGATTTAAATTCAAGTTCAGATCAACCCTTTCATCGCTAAAATTGTTTGGTTCGGTAATTTCCCGCTGCACTTGTGCCTCGTTACGTATCTTGAAGATTCCCATGCAATAACAGTGATTGAGTTACTGCATCGATAGGTCTAAAAATATGATCCCTATTTTTTTTATACGATCTGCCCAATGCTGGTCGCTGTCACGATTGGAATGGGTTAGCGCCCATCATGCAACCAAACGTTAATTAATTAAGTCGCAACTACTCAAAAAGCCATTCCTTAAGACAATAGGAAGTCTACGTGAATGATTCTACCATAACTCGCTAATTTTTCCGACTCGGCGCAGTGTATCATTGCATTTAATTATAATGGCTGGATTGACGGTTTCAAATTGCATTTACGTTACATTATAATGGAGGTTCCTCTCTTAAATTTCCGTTCCCTTCAAAACAGATGAAATGTAAATGAGAAAAAATTAAATATTTTCGAAGCGAATTTCGCCCCGATGTGAAAATGAAAAGTAAAATGATCAAACTCTAAACCTAAATATATATATGTGGACATAAAAGTTGGCACCGAATGATTATTAGCTGACATCGGCATGGAAATTTTATCATCACCTCAAGTAGAATTGAGATATTTTTATGCCATGTGCAAGTAGATGTCTCATGGGCTTCATTTTGCCGAAATTGATATGGCATCTAGAAACAGATTTCTACATCTTATCTCAATCAAGTCTGATTTTTATTATGTATTCCTGTCCAACTAATGCAACTTAACTCTAATAACATTATTGAACTGCAATTCGATTATTATGAACGCAATATTTGGAACACAAAAAGAAACGGACAATAATTAGTATAGATATGTCGCATTCAATGATTTGCGTTGATAGAAGTGAGAACATTCTATCAACATAACAAAATACATGTAAGCTGATAATTCAAAATTTATGACTCTGCTTGAACTTCTACTTATGTGACTCTCCTTGAACTTCTACCAAAGTGACTCTCCTTAAATCAGAATTGTACAAATCCTCTTAAACCGTATAGTTGCACAAATCTCTCTGAATCGTACCGCAGCTACAAACAGAAATAGTACTTTAGGAAGTTAATTTTTAACATCAATTCAATGAACTTTTTTACAATGCCAAGTTAGTATTCAAGTGAATCAACTATAAATTATTTCAATTAGTTGGTAACTTTGCAGCTGAGAATACAAACCGCAAAATATTACATATACATATTATGTCATGAAATCCTATGAAGAGAAGTGAAGAAAAGACTGCATACTAACTTGCAAACCTAAACTTAGTAAGACTAAATTTGAACCATCCTTCTGTTAGGAACTAATTTGTTTACAACAATCAGTTCTTAAGGGAATTACTCTTTTAAGAGTTATTTCATTTTAGCTGCATCATTTTGTGACTCTCCAGATGGATTGGCATTGAGACCATGTTTGTTGTGTTGCTGAGTATGTTTCTTATTCACTCTCAGCAACACAAATTATGAGTGTATAATGTTACCATGCTTGTATAGCCTTTGTGTTCTTCTTGTCTGGTACATTCATAACACCTTCAAGCTCATGGACTAAACAATTTGTTAAGGCTGTAAAGGTTTAGAGGTGTAATCTTCAATAGTTTACTTTTAAGTTATTCTCCATACATTCTTTACAATTGAATTGCACACTTTCATTTTAACAAGCCCTCCTTTCTGTACAGAGGCTATTTGTAAATGTTGCCAGAGTGAGTCAGAATCTGTCAATATACAATTACACGTTCAGACAGGACAAGAAAACACAAACAGGGAAATGTATAATAGTAAGTTAATAGATATATATCATGTGTTGCCAAGAGTAAACCTTGTCAACACATTGCACATAATATCCTAGTCAAATACAAATGATATTTTTTAACGTATAATCTTTGAATAAAAAGCACGGTGTACAAATGAATTACTAAGTATGTGAACCATGTTAGGATTGAAGCAAATGTATAAGAGACTTGAAACACACTTAAAACCTCCACTATTGTTTATGTCACTAGTTACAAGCACTGAACATTAACTACTACAAAAAAGTCATTTTTTTATTGCACATCATCGTTGATGAAGATTTTAATTTTTGGAGTGCATTCACAACCTCAAAATATCATTTTAACTCTAAAATTTATGATGCATGAGAGTAAAGTCCAAGATGTTTGGTGATCTACAAACAGTTACTTCAGTGCAATTTAAGTATTTTGATTGATTTTATCTCAATGTTTGAATTTGAAAATCTATATTTCATTTCATCGTTTATTTTTTGCTTTTGATGCATCATTTAATGTTTATCATTGTTAAAATTGTAATGTATCTCAGCATAGCAGGTTTAAAAAACTATATAATAATTATTCTCTGGAAGATGGGTCTAACCTGTAAGATATGACATAAGGGAATAAACTTGGTTGGAAATTAAGTCTTACTCGAGAAGGAGTATTTTGACAAAAAAGTATTCTATAAACATGATATGATCTGGTATTAGTCAAATTAAGTAAAAATATGCTATCGCCACAAAGTTCTAATGAATGGTTATTAAAACCCTAATTTTAAATAACTAACAAGTACTGCATTTATAGTGTATTCAATTTTCAAGAATCATTTTCATGTGAAGAAATTGCAGTCATTTGGTATTCTGAGACTTTTGAACAATCCAAAAATTTTAGCAAATGATAAATGGATTTTAAGTTTTACTAGTGAAAAGAATTTTAAATATAAAAATTGCTTCCCACTTCCATGGAAATGTACACAAGTTATTGTAAGATGTATTAAAGTTAAGTGCTAAAATATCTTTGTGTTAGATAGTGGAACAAGCCCTATTTGAAATCTACCCATATTGTTTATATTGAGTTTTACTGTGCAATCAGTTTAAAAATTGAAGTCATAGTAAAAGCAGAATCATGCAAAATGAGCACATATTTAAAAGCATGGCAGTAACATAGTAGAAACTAAAACTCATACATTGAGCATATACCAACACTTCATACAAAGTGCTTTGTCCATAAATAAAGAACTTGAATGAAACAAGTAATAAATATATAAAATAAAACTGTAGTGTTGAATTTATTGTATTACAAGAGCTAATGTTCTTCAGCTATAAACAATAAATCAAATTTTGTCATTGTTTGATTCAATACAAACTGGATAGATGGCAAAAAAATATTTTGCATCATAAAGTCAGTATAATTTTGCATGATCATTTTAAAAAATTATAGACATTTTTGTAGCTGCTTTTACTTTTAACATCAGTTAATGATATACTACTTTTGCAGTAAAAAAAGTGCTGCTATGATAAAACTAAAGTTTTTAGTTTACAAGCATTTTAATACAAATGAACTACATACAAAAATTGAACATTCATATAATATTGCTTAAAGTTGAAGTGCATATATAAGTATAACTCTCTGAGTAAGTTTGAATACTTATTGCATGGATTATTTTGTAACTTGCAATCAGCTAAGAAAAGATAGCTTAAGATGTAACTATTTTACAGATAAATTTCTAATTATCAGAAATTTTAAATCATGTATAGATCATTTTGAATTAGATGGACATGCTTCTGAAATTTGCATCTTCTACACTATTTTTTTCAATACTATCAGTGTTTTGTTTGGCTTTCAACATTGTAAATTTCATAAATGAAACTTCAAAGATATATTTTGCATTTTTTCAAATAGAAAATGGCTTATCCTCTCATCAATTCTTTTCTTTTTTTGGATGTAAATGAGCAAAAAAAGGATAAATTTTGTAGAATTAAGTTGAAGCAAATCTTATCTGTTCAAGTTAATATTACAGAAAAGAAACAGTGTATATTGAGTACAATCATTCAAACCATTAACTGCATGCTGAACTAAACTATATTATGTATACATGATGTAGTTTACAACAGAAACTAAAAAAAATAGTGCTTTACTCAATATTTTCTTTTCTTTACTTATATAGCATTTATTGCTCTGTGTCAGGATCTAATGTTGCCGTGCAATTTGTAATGGAACCGTGATTATTTTGTTAAAGGTTATGATTTGTGTACAATTCTTTCAAAGAATTGTGCTCATAATATCTTTTGTGATGTGTTGCAAGATTCATTCTTGGTAACACATGAAGTAGGTTCTAATATACTTAATTAAGCGTGTATCTCTCTTGTGTTTTTGGTTTACCTTGTGTTGCTGATTATATACGTGAGATTTGGAAATTAGATCCTTACACTTTGCACATTTACTTACATATCTTTCCATCAATCTGCCTTTGATGCATCAACGTTATTTATATTAAATATAACTTGACCCCAAAAAATTCAAATACTAGTAAGTTCATTATTCATGGAAATTGCTACGTTACTTTTTGCTTTTGAGACTGTAGACAAGTCTTTATGCTTCTCATAGCAGAATGAGTATGGCACTCTATTTGTGCATGTAAATTAATTTTGTTGCTTATCTGTTACGAATGGAATTTAGTGCTGTACTTCTTACTTGAATTAATTTGGTTGTATATGTTTAGATTCAACTTGGATGAACATAGTTTGCTTTATTATGTTGTCAAGAATGAATCTTGACAACACATGCAGCAAACTGAAAATATATTTTGTAATGCATATTTCTGCCTTGTATTTCTTTTACCAAATCGTTCCTAAAGTTGAGTTCACTCTTGCTGAAGGATGTTATTGCACATTACTGGTATGTTAACGGCAAGTTACTGGACACGTTTGAAATGTTTTTATCTGTTAGTAAAAAATTAAAGCAAGTACATTCTGCTGGATAGTACTTTTTGCAAACTTTTTATTAAATGACGACACATTTCTGTTTCTGGGCCCCTTACTGTGTACATTACAAAGTATATTACTGGATGGCCATTGAGGGATCATTTCTGTCACCGGATAGGTTGTTGGACAGTGATTCCTGGAATGTTATTGTCCAGTGATCTGCTATAATGTAATACTAGATGAGTTGCTAAAATGTGATGACTATTGTCGAAAATTTTATTGGGTGGATACTATGTAGATGTTACCACTCCTGGATGGTATTTCTGAAAATGTCACCGTATTTTTATTCAACATTCCGGAGTCATTGAAAGTTAAACTTACTCCAAGTAGACGTTCCATGCGTTACTAATGCAAAAAGAGAAATCTACATTATTTTTTACTCGCCTCAACTCGACTTGATTTGACGTTTTTTGTGTGGACATTGTTGTTGTGTACAACCATAAATATTATATCTCGTAATGGAAAATATGTGGCATGAAGCTTGCTAACAATTTTGCAATCGATGCTAGATACGATTGAGTGCCTAATAGTGATGATAACTTGTCATTCCAGATGCGCGCAATTTTAAACTTAATTATGGTAATTTTCTTTCATTTTTGTTCATGAAATTTTTAAACGGTGGAATATGATTGTTTTAATTAATGATTGCCAATGACGATAGTTCAGACTTTCCTGAGGGTCTTAGAGGTTTGGATATTCCATTCCTTTGTGACGAACATAGTCTCACGAGGCATTTGACCTTGACATCTTTTTCATGTAATTAATAAATTTACTAAATGACAATTTTTGAATGCCCCGATTTCTTCTAATAATTTTGCTACCCTATTTTCATAGGTTTGAAGGGATTTGATGCTATATGAAGGTCCTTGTTTATATTTGAACGCTTGGATTCTTTAACAAATTTACGCCCATGAATTTAAATATTAAAGTGCAAGCGACAATATTTCACAAAGTTTTGTTGAAATCTGACCCTTTTAAAATCTTGAAGTGGTAATGAATTGAAGAGCTGCTATGCATCTGTTGGATATTTTAATGTTTAGCATCCATCGGTTGTAGTGATGTTAATAAATATTGTGCAAATTTGCTATACCCTGCAGCATTGTGGAAAGATTTTTGGAGATATAATGCTCAAGAGTAGATGCGAAACTAGCAATATTCATGTAATGCTGTTAATTTAGTGTACAATAAAGTTTTTATACTCATGTGCAGTACGCAAATCCTCTGTTAAACACTCTGTTCTCGTATCTGAATTATATCCATATATTCCTGATTGTGTTGAGTTATCATATTTTACAAAATCTGCCATTGCATAGCGATGGATAATTACCCAATGAAACAACTTTCATAATATATCAGCTAACGTAACGAAAATATATTTAGTCATTTAACATAGTTCAATAGAGACAATATGCTGGAGGTGGGGGGGGGGCATCTTTTAACAGTCGTTGAAAACAGATCCAGCTCTACAAGTAATTGAATGGAAGGATGACAATTTAACTCAGTTAAAATCTGAGCCACCAAATATCTTACAATTTTTGTGATGTTCACTCGTAGTTGATTAGGTGCAACTGTCAAATAATCTCAAATTACGTGGTATGCGAGCTATCATAAATTCTTGTTTAATCGCAAGCAATTGATATGAAGCTCATAAAACTGCACTAGGCGATGGAGGTTGAAACTCAATTTGCTATGATGTATGAAGCATTCCAAATTTTGATACTTCTATGAAACTAAGTATACGGACCTGAGAATGCTAACTCTGACTTCAGGGTCAGTTGCCCTGATATTTGGTTCTCACTCAAAGTAACCTTCCACTGATTGTGTTTTGTAATCAGGGAAAAAGTAAAAAATTTTATGATAAACCCTGGAAAATGGTAAATTAGTACATTCTCCACTGGATAGAATTTTTCACATGCTATGATATCTGAAAGTGTTATCATTAAATTTTTTTTCATCAGAAGCATGCAGGGCAAATGCATTCCGCATTTCATTAATTTAGAGGTGAAAAATGCAGAAACAGCATTATACATCAAGTCTTTCAATGCAAAGAGTTGTGATAAGATTCTTTAGATTTAACAAAAAAGCTATCATAATAAGGCAAATATGAGTTATCTCGGCTATTGCACTGTATAAGAAATGAAGTGGAAAAGTTATATTTCTTAAAGCCATTACGTTTTTAAAGAAACTAGCAATATTTAAGTTCATAACACTTGCACATTGATAACCAAATGAAATCAGGCAATGACAAGTCTCATGCATCATATGATTTTGGTGTCATGTATAGAAAGTTAACAAAATCATAACTTGAATGCCATGTTACAACTTTATCCAGTAATTTGAATATAACGTGTAGAGGTTATTTATGGGAGAATAAAGAGATTCATATATCAAATACCATAAGTGACAAGCGGAGTATTATTTTAAAGTAAAATTGTATAATTAGCAACTAATGAAACAGAATTTTAAAAAATTGCTGGGGCAGTGGAAAAGGTTAGAACAGACCAATGCATATCTTAACGACTGTTCGCCTTATAATTCTTGAGATATTACTAGGGCCTGTGCCTAGCTATAGCTTTTACACTTGAAAGGCTAGTATTGTATTCAATCTAGCACACTTTCCAAGATTTGGAGTTACTATTACTAAACAAGTTTCTTAATAATTCCATGAAGTCATTGTGCACTTCAATTTCAAACATCTCTCTCTTTTCCTATCTTCTCTATCTACTGTCACTTGCTCACTGTGACCTATCAAAAACGAATCTCAGCTTTACACTGCTAATCTGAGCTCCAATCAGATACTGTCAATCCTAGGATTCAGTTATTGATAAAGGAAAAAATTTAAGATTGGTTCATCCTCATATTTCTGCGTAGATGAACAAATTTATATATAAATATTTTCGATGTAAAACAATTTGTCTGAAGAGAAAAAAGAACATTATCAGTTACGTTTCTATGCATAATTATGCTCCTAAAATTTTTTGTTTTATTCGACTTTTTCATTAGCTGTCCTTTTGCTGCGTTTTCTCAAATTTCGAAGTAGAGGAGGATTTGCTCGGGGGTCATTTCTTGGGAGCACTTTGATACCAGTCAAACAGAACCCACTGGCACTTGACATGGTCATTTCAGGATGCGTTCGCCCTGGCAAAACCTGTCCCCAAAGTTATGTATTACAGTAAATATCGGGTAGAACAATTCACTTTAAACAAACGAATGAAAAGTCATATTGGGCGAAGTTCAGGTCAAATATTTGGATTTCACGAATTTTGGATGAAACGAATTCATTCGGTAGTCCTAACAAATTCGCAATGTCCGAAGTTTACTGCATTCATGCACATTAGTAAGCTCAAAGTTGGTCTTATTAGTCTGCATAACTTATTGCTGCATAGTTCATATTTACTATATCAATTTATCATAAATTTTAATGAATCCTTCACACTTCACTGTAATGGTGGAATGTGTTCAAAACTAAATAGTCAAAGAACTTTAGTTGGATATATTCGACATTATGCAACTGCACATTCCATGAATCATAAGAACTGGTTTAACAAAGAATTTTAGCCTTCATGCAATTCATGTAAGCATAAAATTATATATATATATATATATATATATAAATATGTATAATTTTTTACCTGATGACCCCTGTACCATGTATCATAAAGCTCAACATTGATTATCTCATCACTACAGAGCAGGAAAATAAGAAAAATTAATGCGATATTGTTTCATTCTGCTTAAAGCTTGGCTTAGCTACAAATTTATCCATAATTAACTAATTGAATCAATTCAGTTTGTTAAACTGAGCTTCCATGAATCAAATCAATAGTAATTGGCATTAAATTCATTCTAAAGGTACGTGTTGAGTTCGAGTTAAGCTTGAAAAAATACATGTAATGCATGCATACAGCAAATGAAAATAGACAAAAAAGTCATATTATGCCAAGTTCGTATTCAGATTTTCGGGCATAACGAATGAAATCAATAGCCCCGACAGATTCAATGCATCAAAAGATTACTGTTTTTCTTTCTTCTGTGCAGATTCTCTTCTATATCTATTCATCGATATCAAGTTTTTTCTGTAGATCAAATTTATAAAAAAAGCTCATTTGCTGTTTCAAAATGTATGAAGCATACCTTCCTTGAGCCCACTCAAAGCATTCCACCATAGGCTTTTGAAACTCGCAGTACACCACAAATGGGCATGAAGGTGACAATATGGGAAGTAACACCTTGAGACTCGATAGAGGATCACACCTGTTCAAATTGCATCAAAATTCAGTAAAATATGCATATTTTGTCATCAAATCTGAAAATGTATCTTTGGGGTCATGTCTATTGTTTTTTTGTCATACTTTTTTAATAGCAGTTAAAGATACGAATGCCTGCAAAAAGCAAAAAAAAACACCCCATCAGTTAAATTGCACACCTTAGCAGTAAAATTGTACCCCTACTCAGTAAAATTGCATACCTTAACAATAAGATAGTACTTGTAATCTTAAAAAGCTGCATATCTCATTTGTAAAATTGTGCTCTTAATCTGCAAAACTGTTCTCACCAAAAATATTTTACCTCTCATTCATAAAATTCAGCTTTAAAACTGTATCCTTCATCAATAATATTGTACCTCAATAAAACTCAATTGAATGTTGCAGATTTAAAATGAAATTGTATCCATAAACCACAAAATTGTAGCCCTCCCCCATGAAAATGTACTCCCAGAGGATTAAACGAATTAGCCCAAAGTTTTATGGATAAATGATGAGCCAGGCATGTTTTACCTACCTACCTACCTTGTTGATATTATTAAACTGTCAACTTTATCTCTTAACAGTTCTCTGATTTGTTGAATCGAAGCTTTCATTTGCCACCGCTCCAGTCTCTTTTTACGTTGAATGCACTTATCTTCAATGATACTTGAAATCTCCCCTTTCTCAATCAACTGCGATCTATAAGTTTCTAAGGCAGTTTGCACCTCATCAGGGTCGATTCGACCACCTGTTACACCCAGGACTGACCCTGTTACATCGATCGAGCAATCCTCTTGGTCTATACAGCTAAGCTCGCTAGTTGGAAACCGTATTAGAGTGCGATATCGAAGAGATTCGCTGAAAAAATTAAGTTAACTACAATAAGTTCGGGTATAACGAATCTGTCAGGACCACCAAATAAATTTGTTCTGTCCAAAATTCTTACAATGCACTTGACACAGTATGATTCGTTTATTCATTACAAGTGAAAATTAAAATGAAGCGAATTCCTTGTATACAAAAATAGAATTTTAAGGAAAACCTAGAATTTCTAATGCTATCTAAAAAGTTGTAGAATTGAACTTTTCTATGTAAAATCTCAAACAAATTCAAAATCGAATCTTTTCATATATAACCGAAAAAAATCTACCATGCTCACAAAAAAACGGCACCTTACGTTTAAAATCAAATTTCTAAGTTCAAATTTCTCAGCATAAATAGTAAAAGTTTATCAAATCCAATAAAAAACTGAACAAAATATTAATTTAAACAGCATGTAATTTTAAATAATCTACAGAATCCTTTAAAAGTCTAAAAAAGAATACATATTATATAAATAAAAAAATTTCTATCAATATCACCAAAAGATTTTACGAATGGCCAAAATTTAAGCACTTATTTGAAAAATTGCTATTATGTTTAATGTACTTCAAAAGCAGTATGCGAATTTAAAAAAAACGACTATTTTTATTCATAGATTGATGAGTTAAAATATTTTTATTATGGATATTTGAAAGATAACGCTGAACCGAATAAGACTTAAGAAGAATAAACTTTGCAGGTGAAATTATATCATTTTAGATAAATATGTATACATATAAAAATATGTTTTTTACTATAGTTACAATAAACAATAATAGTATGAGTGTTTCCACTCTCATTTAAAAATTTGTTGAATATCTCTGTAGATGAGTTTTCGGAATTGATTACAATGAATTTTTGTAAATCCCTAAAGCAATGTGATCAATTTAACATAAAATATATCTAATTTTTTCTTCAAATTTCACTTGTGCAATAAAATTTTTCAGAACTACCAAATTAATCTCTTTCATCCAAAAATCTGATGCAGAACCTGGGCACAGTAAATATTTTCCTTTTCTTACAAGTGAAAATCTGCTAAAAAAGAATTCTTTATATCCGAAGTTTACTGTAGATAGTTTTCATAGTTAACTCTACTGGATTTTTAAAATAACCACTAACCTTGTTGACTAGTACAACATAAAATATATATTCGACAAATATTTAAAGAAAATCAATCAAACGTTTATGACAAATTTTATTCCTACCTGCAATTAAACCATGTTAGCGCGTTTTCATTTAAGGCCAACTTATGAAATGGGGCTAATACCCGGCCCGACTCCCCCACTCTTTCCAGTACTGAAGACAAAACTACCCCCATCAACGTATCAAATACCAACACAGTTTGCCCAGAACATACATTAGCCGCCCCAAGTATCAGGGCTAGAGTATCAGTTCTCAGCCCGGCTATTTTAACAGGGTTATGTTCAGCATAAATTGAACAAAGACTGTGTGCTGTCACTGGAAGGACACGAACTCGCAAAATATGTTTTTTAGATTTTCGTACCAACCATTTTGCTTGGCTAAACTCGGTTTTGGACTGTATCAAGTAAAAAACAGTTTACTTTTACAAGATTTAAATACAATATTAACAGTTTTTGACCTTTATGCAATTCAGTCTTAAAATCCAGCAAACTCTACATGTAACAAATTTATTTTAAACAAATTTCCACATGTAAAAAATAAATGAAAAATTCATAATGTGCCCAAGTTCAGCTACAGATTTTCAGATGTAACGAACTTGTTAGGACCACCGAATTCATTTATACTGTCTTAATTTTACAATATTTGAAAGACTCTGCATATTGTATCAAGTAGCAACGATATAGCTAGAATATAAAAAGAACAACTCAGTATTGATTCAAAAGAAAAAAAGAGCAATGCTGTTCGAGAAAGTTACTTCATTTAATGAAACATGAATATTATTTTAGAATAATTATAGAATGCTTTGAATTCCATCTAGTATGCAAATTATTTACAAATGTTTTCGGTAATTTATGATACCGCTATTGTCTGCAACATTAAATTATAGAATTCGAGTGGTTTTATTCGAACCCATGATTTGGTATTTCAAAGAGGGGGCTTAAACCAAAATGTAACTGAAAATAGGATTGAATTGAAACTATTACAAACTCTATATTTTTTAACAGCTGTTGAAATCAAACTAATGCCTAAATTCATGCTACCCAAACGTATGTATATCAGATACTAAGAAAAATTTTAATTTTTCTATTAGGCTTTAAAAAATAGACCAAACACCTGAAAAGTTCCACTATTGTCTTTAAGGCTTTGTACTATATCCATACCGCTTGATCCTTCAGCTCTCATCCGTTCAATATCGCTTTGAGTCATTGACTGCGCAGATTGTGAATCAGTAAGGTCTCTGTTATCAACAACCTGTGCATCTTAAAATGCATTTAATTAAGTTAATGTAGAAAATTAGCTTTCGAATTGTATTTCTTTGTGAAGAAAAATCAGAAAAAATTGGATCGTAACTGCTAGAATTTTTAGGCATACAAATATTCAATACGTTCTTTAATTGTCTTGCATTGAAATTACATCTTGAGATATACTAGCTGCAAAAAGTTAAATCTCGTTTGTGCGAAACAATTTAATTTTTTGAAAGAAAACTATAGAAAAAACAAGATTAATGTTGATGCAAGAAGATGCATGCATATATTACCAACATTATACTGTAACATTCTCATACACATGCAAAATAATACTTCGTAATTGTGACTTAGGTCGGTCATAAGTTAAAATATATTTAAAAAAATTTTCGGTGCTTAATTTGCACCTTCCTCTCTAATACTAAAACGCAGCATAAAAGAAAACAAACATTGGTTTCATGTTTTCCACTAGTTACTAAAAATACACTAAAATACTGAATGCGCTTTTTTCGATGTAGATCGTTCTATTTGTCTGGTACTTCGAGCACTTCATATACTTAAATATGTCAATCTACTTCAGTATCTAAAAAAGGCATTACCGAAATGCACTGAAATTAACTGCGTGACTGAATACGGTAAACATGATAATCTTACTTTGAAATTCTTCGACGTTGTCTTCATTCAGGATAAGAATGTTGTCTTTAACTGCAACAAAACGACCTCCGCTTATTTCAAACACATCTCCATAATGAGCACCAATGATAGGATTCAATGATATAGGAATTCGCATTATTCGAATTATTTTTCCTTCGGCAACGTCGACGAAAGCACGGCCTCCGCTGCTGTACTGCAATATCACAGTTTGATCAGGTTGAACAGTATCGTGCATTATTCACGATAGTGTTTTGTCTCAATGTAAAGAAATCTAAGAAATCGTGTCCCAGTGACACTGTGCACAGTGTAGGTTTTGTGGTTTCTGGAATATGAAGGCATTGGCGAAAATGCAATTTTTTGTATTCAATTAGGAAATTTGCGTGGGAATTAGGCTGTGCTGCTGGTGAGGCGTTGGTGGAATTTCGAGGCTTTAACCGTCCTGACCCAAATAGGGCTCGAACCGCGCCCATACACAAGTGATGCGCCAACCGCTAGAAATGCGCAGCGGTACGGTCTAGGACGCAGTCCAGGCAGTATTTCTGGTGATTCGACGCATCTCCAGTGTATCAGGGCCTGGACCCTGCTGTCTACAAACATATCCTGGCCCTCCTCCAATGAACAAGCTGGTGTTCGTACTTTCCTTCTAACTCCTGCAGCTTTCCTAACTGCACGGACAGAGGATAAAATGATCATCTAAGGCACATATTACATACTATATATATAATAGACAACAGTTGTCTATGATACATATATAGGATGCACCATAGAGCACTACCAACTAAGGCAAATAGTAGCAATAAATCATAGACGATAAATGATTTACCACATATCCACTGCCATCTGTCATGGTGAGTTTTTTTTAAGTGCCATCAAGCTGGCTGGAAGTGGCATATTCTCTTCCAATTGATGATACTAGCATTGTCATACCCATAATCTTTGGCAATGCCGTACTTGGAATCTTTGTTGTTGCTAAAGATCATGGGGATGGCATCTGTTTCCCTCAATATACCATGTTGCCCCTATTCAAGCAGGTAGCCGACCCATCCCCGCAGAGGGTTAAGGGCTTAATGCAAGCAACTTAAGTAATCTAAACTTGATGTGGATTTACACTGACTTGTCTAAATGAATTTTATAGATGCAATCATATTCACTTGATGTATCAAAAGTGATACATTCAATACTTGTTCCTTGAAATTTTTTCAAAAAGAATATTTACGGGTCCAATATGGTAAGTAAGAATGAGAGAAGCAGCATGCATGGATTTATTTCAAATAATAGAAGATGCTAATCATTAACTGGGGGCTGTCTTACATGGCTAAATGGCTGCACATGTTAGCCATCTCTTTAGTGTTGCATTCTATAATATGCCTTGATGACTCACAAAATTGGGTTAAATATTGCATACTCTGGAAAAGGTCCTATGTAATTCGACTATGGAAGCACAGTGTTTTAATTGGTTAAAGACATATTTGATTTTTTACTTTGCATGCTTGTTGGCAGTGAAGCACAATGAAGTGCAATCTAATCAAAGTATACTTGTAAGCATTTTGTATTGATATTGAAAAAATCTATTTGACGAAAAGTGTTTATTTTCAAACAAAACACTGTTGATGCCAGAAAAAGCAACAACATACATAAAAAATCATAAGAGCATGAAAATCTTCCAAACTGTTCTCAAAATAAATATAAATTACTGTCAGGATCTAACATGTTTTGCAATGTAATCCATTTATGTATTACTATTTGTATACGATTCTTTTGGGGAGTTGTGGTTATACAATCTAATTTGACTTGTATGCATGTAGAATAAGTTGTAGGATGCTGACAAGATTCAGTCTTGTAAACACAGGCAAAAAGATTAATGATATAGTAGTATACGTGTAATATTCTGTACTTTTTTTATTTCCTAGTTTCTTGGATTATACGTACATACAATTCATTGGTTTTGACAATTACTGCTCCAAACTATCATAAAAAATCTTGCTAGGCATTAAGGTAAAATTCTTGAGATCAAATGATTCTGTCCCTTTGATATACCTTTTCTAGTCATTCATCATTAGCCAATAAAAAATTATATATTTAAGAAAAAATAAAAGAGTAATTAATTTTTGAAAATTTACCTAATAATGAGTTAAAGTTCAACCAAGGTTTTTCTTATGCAAGATGAAAGTAGCCATGAGCACACAAAATATCAAATAATATTTTACATTGATTGTTTATATAGCACTGTACTTTAATGTGTAGGGTATAATCTAAAGTAAGTGCACTTAATACAAAAACAGCAGTGTTAAAATGGTGGATACTTTAAAATAATATCACCAAAGCCAGATGCAGGATAGAAGCAGCAATTCCCGAATAAAACAAACTATCAACTGATAAAGCTGAAAAAATATAAAAATTAATTCTTTTCATCTTCTTGTACTTAAAACTTACTGTCAGCAAGTCTACACTTACTGTTACATTTCCAGTTTAAGATTACAGTTGTAATCTGTTACTATTCATTTCAACTCAAATTTATACTTTCACGTATTACCCCAAATAGAGATCATATTATAATTTGCTTGGCATTTTGAAATATTTCCTGAGGAAATTGATTTGTACATTCATCTTGGTCAGACTTAATTCTCCATTCTTAACCATATTCAAGTGTATAATGTACTTTCTCTTTACTTCTCATCTTATTCTCTATTTCCATGAAACATTGTCTCTGTGACTTTGTGGTTTCAATTGAATGATAGTACCAAGTCATATTTCATCTTATTTCTTTCTTGCACTGATGTACTTGTTTTATTGCTTTCTCTTTCTTTCTTTTGATACATTTGATTGCTATTATTTTATTCTTCTTTTCGTTTCTCACCACTTATTGGTAAAGAAATTGGATCTATAAAATATTCTGTCGCATGCAGCACTATTTCAATTGATATTACAGTTTTTGTAATATTTTAGTTTTAGTGCATATTTTATTTAGCTTAATAGCATTGTAACAAAATTTTTTAACTGTGGAGAAAATTCTTATAAAAGTTTAAAAATTTTAAAATAATCTGAATGATTCCCTAACTATAGACAATTTTACTTCAGATTTACTGTTTTACTAAACATTCCAATATTTCTAATTTGGTAAATTATATTATATCACTTTTTTGTGGAAATCTATTAATCAATAGTCATATTTTATACAGTTTAGAAGTTATATAAAATCAAACTGTGCACAATGGTTCCACTTTATTCTAACTATGGACAATACCCTCAATAACCTAGTCCTATCCAACCAGTCAACTTTTCACCTGAATCTGATTAGACAAAATTTGGTAAGGGTTGGGAATCCAAGGCAAATTTTGGTGTTTCAAGATTCCTGGGTGAATTATTAGCAATTTGTTGGTGCTACAAGATAGTTATACCGACATGCATCAGTGCACATCTAAAACTTTTACGCTGATTGCACATTTACTATAGACCTGAACAAATTCAAGTATATGATAAAGTACTATTAGCATGTAGTATGTAATATATGTCTAAAATCAGCTGTTACAAATTGTTGCAACTCGTAAATTTTTAGGTATTTTCTACTGTTGAATGATGGCATATATCTGTTGCATTTTCCAGTAATGACAACAAATCAACAAAGTAACAGAAATTAAAAATATATAGCAAATTAAAAGTCCTATCTTTTGTGGTATTGATTAGTAAAATTAACTTTACATGTCAAAGAGTACAAGTAGTTTTGCATGCATTGCTCTCTTGGAAGTTCTCTTTGCCACTTGCATCAAGAGTGTCATTGAACATGTGACTTTTAAAGTCAAAAATATGTAAATAATAAATAAAGTTATTGACAACACACTATTGTCATCATTACAATCTAAGCTATATGTCAAAACACTACATGTAATGCATGTTGAAAGAACCAATTTTTCCAAAAAATGAGCAAAAGTACAGTATACCCTGAAACAAACCTTTTTTTGCATGTCCCAATATGCGAGAATTTTTAATTCTGGTTCAAACAGAGGATTTATGTAAAACTGGTGTACAATATGATTACTTGAGTTATTTTGCTTCATTTTTGAAATGGAAATATGAATTTTTATCATGCACCAATTATGCTGCTATAATCAGTAAATCTAGAAATGTCTTGATACAAAATTTTCAGCTTGAACAGAGGACAACTGTGAGACCACCAGTCTGTAGCAAATGTTTCCAAGTGAGTTCTAAAGAATTTTCATTGGTAAATCCAGTAATAAAATTCTTAAATACTTAACACCTAAGAGTGATAGTATGAAGATAAAGGCAGCATCAGTGTACCCATAATATCAATGGCCAATCTTTCATTAGATCATTAATCTGTAACTATCAATTTTTAGTACTGTAATCTGATTTTACCTTTCGTAATTCAATTTCTGCGGTTAGACTTGAGTCATCTAGTCCTCCTTAATTTTATATGATTTCATTTTATCCTGAACAATTATCAGTTAGATGAAAAATTTCAGAATACAAATATTCAGATTCAATAGAGGATTGATGCAAGACCAATCTACAAACGGTACACCTATTTTCCTAATGTGACCTTAAAACAACTTGTTTAGAAAACCTTGCGGGTTAGGGATAAGATGAGTGAACTTTTAGAACAACATTAAAAAACGGCATATTCGGAAAGGCTTTTTCAACAGAATACTTTAGGTCGCATTAGGAATCTGTGGTACACCAGCATACGGTCAATGTCTTCATATCCTAAGTATACTTTGCCCTGAGGCACCTAACAGCATCTTAGCCTATGTAACTTGCATATCTACTAAAACTCACAATAAACATTCTTCTATTTATAAATTGTTTTTCTGTCGCTAAAATGTGACAAAATGAAGAGTTTTGAGGTCACGCAAGTGAAATATATTGGCATGTTGGAAGGTTTAATCTTTGCCGGTACAAACAATAGTAATGCCAAAAACGGTTTACATGTGAAACATTGACACAGTAATATTAATCATATATATTTAATTTTTCACACGTACACATCTACACAGCACACAGAATATAACTAAATTTAAGCCCAGCCCAAAGTTTTGCCGTCAAAATGACTAGCCTTAACACCATCATAACACATGAAAAAATGATGTATCACGCCATACAAGTAATGCAATCATAAAATTATCTCTGTCCAGCGTCAGAGGTTGCTGCTATAAGATTACCCCCCTCGCTTCATTTTTGCCTGTCTATCTTGAATTAGGTGCTGTAGCCCTTCACTAAGTAAGGCATGTTCCGGCCTTCGCATCGGCTCTATAACCAATGGATCACGATCGGAAAATAACATGAATAAACATAAGTTAGAATTTCCCGTGCCTTCGCGAAATTCGTGTACCGAATCTAACCGAACAGAGTGGGATGGGTCACGAGAGAGAGTAGCGGCACCAGGGTGAAGCCAACAGAGGTACATTCCAGTATCATCTAAAAACAGCGTACGTAAACTGGCACGCTTACCCCTACGATCTGTTTGATACAAAAAATATACTTATTAATTTCTGCAATTTTGTAACCAGTCACCATGATCAATTTATTTTGAGCTCAACTACTAGATCTAAAATTATTCTTTTATTGGATTTCAATTTTCCTACTGGTAATTATGCACGAGTATAAATAAAAAACATGCAAACAATTGTATACATGCAATTTGAAAAATATAACAGAAACTTTATGTATAACAGAAATATCACTAAATTATTGTCCAGTAAAATCATTTGAATTTCATTTTTTCCTTGCTTTACACCAATGAAATCTTCTCTAATAGGCCAATAATTTGGCGACATTAAGATGGTTCATTAAAACTAGATAATTCCAATTATGAAATCCTCTACATAACATTCACTGAAAAGTCAACAAGAAAAATGAAATAGACATTAGCCAGCAAAAAGATTTTTATCATGTTATAGAGACAAAGAGAGTTGAATTAGCTTAATCTGATTAAAAAGAATCAATTTGGTCTGAAACTGCTTTAATTCGTTAGAACTGAATCCCATTGAATTAAATTTTGTGGCCATACCTCCTACGCTCGCACACCTCTAAATTAACGCATACATATTTAACAATGACTAAAAAAATTAAAACGTGACTTTTCGCAAACTGTAACCCTCTGCCTTGAAAAAAGATCAAAATGTAAAGTTACCCTACTATTACAAGCTCTAAGATTCAACGATATATCACTATTTCTATTCTATTGACTCTTCCATGAAAAAAATGATTTGAAAAAAATGAATAATGCAAAAAATGTAAGATTGAAGCATAAATATAGGCAGTTACCCTAAAACAGAATATGCTGTGTACCTCTAAGAGTGACATCAATACCAGATCTCAGACAGTATTCAAAGCAACTAAGATGCCGTTGGTTGCTATAACTTCCGCTACAGAGAAAATAGGGCTTTGGAGAACTATCTGATATACGAATCGGTGAAGGCGGGATTGCTAAATTAGGAAAACTAGGCACTACTTCAGAATCTACAATAACCATTAATGTTCATTTTAGAAACAGATAAAAAAATACTTTTTGACAATATAAAAATCATGGAAATTGACTTCATATCGACCTACTTTAAAGGCTCATCAGTATAGCTAAAAATATTTTTCTAGAAAGCTTGAAATTTAATGGTATACAGAAAAAATTTTATAAAGCGATTTTGTCGGACCACCGAATTACTCTGCTACACCCAAAAACTTGATTCTGAATTTAGACACAAGATGACTTTTTCAATTATATTATTTGTCATAAATGAAAATTCATTACAAGCAAATTCATTATATATCTGAAGGTTTAAGTATGCTGTAACTTCGGAGTGTATGCAATATGAGAGATTCTAAATGTTAGAATTTTGAGCATCTAATTGAGGAAGAATAGGCAACATGATCTATTTGTTTTATAAACTTATTTATACTGCAGTAAACTAGGACATGACTAGTATATCAGGACCACCAAATGAATCTATAAAATTTGAAAAACTAAAACTTAACTTGGGTACGTCATGAATTTTATTTACTCGTTACAAGAAAAAATTTGTCAAAAACTTATTCTCTATATCCGATGCTTACTGTATTTCGATATTTCAGAATCAGCCGAATATAAAATTTGATCGGCCATTATTATTTCAAAAAGAGCAAGAGAGGCCCAATGAAATGCAGATGCCACCAAAATGAATCAACATTATTATGCGGATACCGAGAAAAAGAATAGTTTATTAATGAAGTAAATTATTTACAAGTTCAATTTTAGCTCTCGATTTTATTCTATGCCACTACTAAAACTACTAAGAAGCATAATTAGCTTTTTTCTGGTTGATACAGTTTGCTTCCACAGCTGAAAATACAATTCAACTTAACAGTTCAATATACATTTCTATTGTATAGGTCGCGTGCTATTACAATTTGAATACCTGATTCATTATTATCTGCACCACTAACAGTTTGAGGACCAGATCTCAAAGGAGTATTTGCCATTGCGCTATAGTACACATCTGCCGTGTTTTCACTGCTAAACTGCCTACCCTTGTTCGGAAACTTTTTGGAAGCCCATTTCCAAGCTGTCACAACCCAAGATCGCTTACGTCCTGGGTGGGATGTTCTTGACACTGCCCACCCAAAAGTTGCCCCGTTTCCCATTCTACTATTCCGAACGCTTTGAGGACGTAGTCTTTGAGGGGATAGAGACTGAGAAACTGCGTTTGTTGGCACAGTTACGTGGAATACTTCGGCTTCGTCGAAATCAAATGCTGGGCAGGTAGATGAAGATGGTAAGTCCAAAATTTGACTATTGTCTGAGGAAAATAATGTATATACTTTGCTCATTTTTCCAAAATCAACAAACAGTACACTTCGGATATGCTTTTCGAAAATTTTCATTCATAGTGAATAGACAAAAGAGTCATATTGTACCATGTTCAGCTTCAGATTTGTATAATCCAAAGTTTACTGCATCTACATCTATCTGTGTAAAACAATGCACATAAAACTATTCACTTTCCTCAAGCATACATATATAGATAGAAAGTACAGCCCCTCTAATATATTAATCCTCTGTTGTTTTATAACCTCTTTTAAACAAACACTGTGCATCTGGTCCTGACTCAAACAATGCGACTTTTCACCTGCAAAATTATTTCTATGCCAATTTAAAGTTCTTAATGTAAAATATCGACATTATTTAAATCAAAAATAGTACTCGAATTGATAAATCAAATTTAAGTTTTCCTTTAAATGCATTTTAATAGGAAAAAATTCAATAATATGTACAATTTTTATATGTTAAGATTTTTAAAGATAAGAATAAATTAAAATAGTATCAAAAGCCCGGTCCAGATGCCAGTTACTGATAAGTGAGCACATATCATTAGCAAATAAAACAGTTTATAATGTACACATACATTATAAATTATCTATTTCTATGCATACAATTCGGTTTAAAATCTAAAAGATAGGTTAATTATATTACCACCATAAATGCCAGAATATTACTAATTGTAGATGATATCAATAACAATTTATTAGTCTTTTCTATTTTTCAACTGATTAGAAATTGAATTGGGGAAAAGTGTATGAAGACTTAATTTACGCACAATTGGGCTAACTTTCTAAGTTAGCTCGGCTTACATTCATATGGATTGTACCATAAGGATTTTTCAAGGGCAAAAACTCACCCAAAACAGATAACCCAATATATTGACCAAAATGCTCACATTTGTAAAAAAATTATTCTTTTTATTATGCATGCCAACCTGAGCAATTGTTACATTGAGGAGCAATGATAACATCTATTTATATCAAATATAGGGGGAAATATTAAATATCTGAAAATTTTTTGTTTTATATGCACAATTTCACACAAAATAAAACAAAATTTTTTATATTTGTACATATTCGAAAATGTTTTTTAAAAATAAATATTTTAATATCAAACTTATTTTGCCTCTAGGATTGAATTGAAAAGTAGCATAATATAAAATTAACAAAGTCCTACCGCATGTTGTGGCTCGTCGATGGTGTCGATTTTTAACATCTTTTCTAAATTCTTGTTCAGCATCAAAATTTTCATCGTAACTGTCATCATCTGTACGGTCCACAATTCCATCATGCGGTACTTTGTAGTGCATTGTTCCTTCTTGTCGTCTATAAGGGCTATATAGTCTCCTTTGGGAATCCTTTATTTTAGTGAGTTTAATCTCAGTGCTTCTTGTCGATGATTTGGATTCTTTTTTTTCACCAGAATCTTGTGAGCGAACTGGCGTCGTAGAGATCGATCTGCATTTTCAAGTTAATAAAGACACACCTGAATTAGCACACGTCAATAAAGTTAAAATAATATCTTGCTTTGAACTAGCAAAAAATCTTCAAACTTCAGGTAACTTTTTACCTGCTATATATTTTTATTCGAATTAAAAGCTTGGATAGAAAATTTTTACACGCAATAAATCAATTTTCAGTCAATCAGTTATCTGGCTAACTTATTAAAAAATTGTAGGACGAGTTAACCGTCAAATAATGGTGTAACAAATGTTACCCATGCCAACGATAGATAAATAATATTCCTATACGACTCTTCCTTTTTATTCTAATGTAGCCTGTATACTTTCTGCTTGGGTGGGCATATTTTAAAATAAGGTAAGATTAAATATTTGGTTTTTTTAGACGAAGACTTTCTTCTAAACATATCAATTTTCAAAGTACGAGTCATAAGAATTTCCTACTCGCTGGAAATTTGAAAAAGCTAAGAGTTACGATTTTTTGGTGATTTTTTTTAAACATAAGTAAATTCCAAATATTCCGAATAATAATTGCTATTGTACTTAGTACCCTAATGTTGATTTTTCTATAAGATTTTGGAGTAAGTTTAACAAAAATTAATTTATTACATAACCAAGAGACTAAAACTTCTTATGAGCGTCAATACGCAAAAAAGGTCTTTACAGAATTACATTGCATAATGAAAATCTCTTGAGGAACAAAAGATAAGATGGAAGACTCACTTGTTATGACATGTCAGAATATTATTTTTACATTGTGATCTCGTTCGTCCTAAAGGTGGCCTATCTCTATAATCTGCTGGATTTAATGCAAATAGTCTCTCACGAATTCGCGTAATATCTTCGTAAGTCGCGAACTGACAACCGAGGGTTGTAGAAAAGGCATAATTGTTACTGTGTCTCATAATCACTGCAGGTGAACAACTTTGCCCGCGTGGTTTCGTTTCAAACATAGACCCACTTCGAACTGTAGGGAGGGATCGAATCGTGAGTAGGGATGGTCGGGCAAACGCGACATCGTTCATTATTATTTCCATGCGGGTAGTAAATTGAAATGAAGTTGCTGAAGAATCAAGATATTCTGAAGCCGCCCTTCCTAGAAATTTCAACGCCCAATAGCCTCTTAGAAGGTTCTCTTCACGACCTAGTGTAGCACTTAACCAGCCATGTCGTAAAATCAACTGAATTTTCTATATTTTGGGAAGTGGGACGGGACGCTGTGTAGTTTAATGTTCTACAGAACTAATACAAATAAACTCGAATTTATATTGACTAAATGCACTGTTACTCAATTTAATACATCTTTCTTCAACGCTTGTTTTTAAGTTCTGTGGTACATTATTTTATTTCGTTTTATTTGGGGCAGTTCAAGATTTTTCAATGTTCAAGGCGGCGGCAAAACTTCCACAAGAAATTTGATTTCGGCAATTATATGGAGATAATGGCGGGCAAAGTACAACTTGGAATTAGATATTAATTCTGTATTGCACCAAATATTGAAAGTTGATTGAGTTTCTTGCACATAAAACTTCAAACTTTGATTATATGTAACTTACTTATAAATGCCGTTTCTAGAACATTTTGCAGCATATTCGCCATTTTTAGGCTCATTTCCTTACTGTTCAGATTCGGAATTGTAATTTGAACAAACGTACAAGCAAAACAAACTCGACAAAGCTTCCTTGGGGTCTAGAAACTATACCCCTTACATTGGCCCGAACAAATAGATTCTTCATCTATCAAAAGAGCTAATATTCTTATTTGTCGATGAAATGATTTGTAACGGAATTATCTAGTTTTATCCCTTCCAATGGCGATTTTAACTTTATTTTCTCCAAATGAGTGCTGCATTGACCCACCCTCTGATATGAAAACCGAAGCAAACTTTTGCACTCTGACCTCTTGCCAGAGTTTTTTTACAAACCAGTTCTAAAAGCAATTTTCATATGGATTGAAATAATCTGACAATGATTCAAGTTTTTTCTTCATTTTCACAAGATTTGAACAAGAATGTAGTAATATGCAAGGACATTAAAATGAATTTATTAATTCAATCCTTTTACTTGAATATACTTGCAATGATAATATTCTAATATATTTTCAACATAAAGTTCTATAAAATACTGTATGATTGAAAGCCATTGAATTATTTCGATCAATAAATTTTCTGTTTTTATCATTAAATATGATGCATTCACATTCAAGTATTCTTCTAAATTTGAAAAGATAGCCTCAAATGAAGTAATAAGGAAAACTGGTAAAAAAGAAAAATTTAAAACGCATATGCAAATATGCATATCCAGCCCTACTATTAAGTTCTTGTTATTTTTCTCTCAGCTTCATAAATTTGATAAAATTTTGAAGCTATTTTTATAAATATTTAACCGAACTGGATGTACTACAATAAAGTTCAAGTTTCTTTAAGTTTTTATGAGACACTGCTTTTTGGAGTTTATTAGGATTTTTACTCTAGTCCATTTAAGTTCATCTAACAAATACAGCTTAGCTGGCCAAATTTCGGTGCTTCATACATATATATAAATTTGACAGGAGAATTTAAATCAAAATTTAAATATTTGTTCAACTTGAAATTTAAATATCAATTCATTGATAATGATTTAACAACCAATTGAACGTTGCGTGTTTTGTGCAAAATAAGCTAAAATGAATTTATTCTGAGAGTAATAATATCTTGTGCATGAATCTGTCCTGGTCATCCATCACATTTTCATTCAAAATCTGATATGTTTTCACGTGTTAGGAAGGTTGATTGAAATGTCTGTGAACACTTTTACAAAAACTCCTCCAGTAACGATTTAATGCATATTAAGCCACTGCAAGGTACTCAATAATGTCATACAGGAAAATTAATAGGCACTTCGAAATAGGAAGATTTTCGATAAAAATGTGGGCTTAGCCATACATGTATAATATAACTATATTGCAATGACAAATTCAACCTGAAATAATAGAAATGCTGTAAAACTTATAGATTTTTTAAATTCTGTAACTCTACGGCACTCGCTGGGCCAGCAATAAATCCTTTAACGGTCCAAATTAAAACAGACCGATTTTTCTGCGTTGCCATGTATAAGCTGTACGCAGTACATGTAGCATTTGCAATGAGTAAAATTGAACCGAATACCCTAAAAAATTCAACAAGATTTTCGGGCAATCCATATGCCACAGCACTTGGGGTTCCTGCCCCATAACCTAAGGACACGCTCAGAGCCAGAACAATAGAATAAAACCTCTGAGTTAAATTCAGCATAAACTTTTCAGAAGGTATTTTAGATATGACTAGGGGAGTCAGCTCGGGTTGTGGAATTTGAGGGGTACGTGTGTAAATAGGATATTCATATCGATCGTCCTCTCTTTCTTGAACATCAAGTCTTGATTGACGATCGAAGAGATTTTTGTCTTTTTGCTCTATGATACTGTCTGTAGAATCTAATCGTTCATTGAGAGCACTACCGAGAGTAAGGAATCCATCGGAAGGTTGGGGACGGCCAATTTTTACAGTGGGTTTTTCAATGCGACGCTTTTGAGCATTTAGTGGAATGTTAAGAGCATTAGATACTGCTACATATCCACCAGCATCCATTATTGGCTCTATTAGGTAACCATAACCGTAAGAACTTAGCTCGCTGTATTCCAGAGCATCAGGTATACCTTCCCACTGCTCAATGTCTGACCCATCATTGCTAGTCTTCAGGAATTTCTTTGGGTCCACGCTGCGGAAATAATCCATTACTGTACGAATGACTAATATTGAATGAATGAATCCAGAACATATCCAAGTCAAGAAAAGGACTAAGAACTAGTGCTAGTTAGCAAATATAAAATCAGCAAGATTGATGAAAGGTTTATTTATCTTTGAAAATAGTTCTTTTCATGCAAACCTGCAAAATCAGATTGAGTGGCAGAAAATCATTATTGATAATAGTTTAGTACTTAAAATAGAGTTTGAGGTTAATAAAAATCTGGAAAATATGTCCCTGCTTAGATCAGACTGATTTATCTACTTGATACTAAGCAAATTCAAAGGTTTTTTTATGGAATTTTTTCGCAAAATACTTAATTAAAATATCAATAATGAGTTTGTACCTGAAGAATTCCAAAAATGGATTGCGACTTCCAACCTTCATCATTTTAGATTTTCCCATTTCTCGTTCTGAGAGGTAGAACTGAATTTCATTTTTCAATATATTAGGATCTTTAAAAAATGCTGGATTTTGGTTTTGATTTGGTCCTGCCATCATATTCATTCTGCCACTCGCAAGAAAGCGAAACTGAAGTGGAACATATCCATATATAGAGTAAATAATAAGAGTAAAAAAAAAGAGGAAAGATGACAGTATCTGTTTTGGCATGATTGGCGCACTGGATTACTTAGCACTTTCTTATGCAATTGTCATATACAGAGGACTTTGATAGGAGAATAAATACGATTAATAATTCCTTTAAAAAAAGGTCAAGCTTTGAATGAATAACCTGTGTTTTTTTCCCCAAAGATTATTTTTGGCACATTTTATTTTCTGAAAGGTCTATTTTTGCCTTTTTCATTACGGTTTGCAAATTCTAAAAGATTCAAGAAAAATATGCAGTAGATATATTGATGTCATATTACTGAGAGGATAAAATCTCAATGAGGCTATTTTCATGGGTTCTTTACTTCGCTTGTATGGTGTTATGTTCCTATGGTTTTTCGGGTGCTACCCGTGGGAATATATCTTCTTACAACTTTTCGAAAATCAGTCCAGGGAATAACTTTCAATGCATTTTATTAAAAAGCTCTAGAAAAGATGACTTAGGAGATAAAATCAATAAATTGCGAAAAGCTCGCGAAAGAGGCAAGTCGTATGATGCAGTAATCGGGTATGTGCTACTTTGCATGAAAAATTCAACCAATCGATAAATGATTTAAAATGGACTGCAATTTTAAATCTAAATCACACTGCAAATTTTTTCTCCTTACGGCAGTGTAAAGTGATTAATGATCTATGTTTTTAATATAATAATAATATTAAAAATGTGACTGATGGTCTGACTTATATTATTCATAAAACAATTATTTATCACATTAGAGATGGAAAAGCACTGAGTAAGAAAGTCCAAAAATTGGGTGAAAATGTCGATCCTGAGGCTAAGAAGATTGAGGTAAAACAAAATTAGCAGATTCTTAATCACATTTTTGTTTTAAAATCCATTGCATTGATGTCTATGAATTTGTACGTGAAAAATCTCTTTAATTAAGTACATTTCTATATTTTTATGCTGCGTTTTGTAAAATACATTCCAAAAATCAAATAGATAAAAGTTATGTTTTTTCATTTTTCACTTGAATTTAATCCTAAATCTGTTTGTCAATATTTGTAAGAGTTGCTCGTTTATATCTATTTATTCTGTACGTGGCGGTTACGAATATGGCCAATGAGCAATAAATAATTTTTCCAAAGTTTCTTTCATGAACATTGTAATAATGCAATGCATATTCAAATTTCATTTTACTTTGCCATAATATTTATACAGTTAGGGTCAAGGTCAAAATTTTATTTATATAAATAAAATTATACTAGTGAAGGATTTTTAGGCTTATCCAATTTTCCTTTTCAAATTTTTTTAATCATTTCATGTCAATATTACTTTTACTATGTAAACTTGATTGGTTGAAAATCAAACTAACCAAATATTTTGGTAGTGTTTACACTTTTCTTTTGAAATGAATTTTAAAATTTTGGCAAAACCATTTGATTGGTTTAAATTAGGCTCCATCATTGAATTTATGTTTGAGAACTAAGGTGTCTTTGCTTCGAGTATTTGACAATATTGCAAAAAAAGTGCAGAAATAGCATATTAAGAAAAAAGGAAAGTGCTGAGGGAAAACATAAACTGAAATATACAATTATATTTCAATATCGAATTTTTTATAGAAACTTGTTCTGAGGCTAATAATTAAGAGAATGTTACATTGTATTGCATTGTATGCTAGGATACATCAATGTACTTTTTGAAATTCAAGTTGAGGATTTTTTTAGAAACTTGTTCGGTAGCTGCTTATTCTTTAATGACGAGCATCCTGCATTGCATACTCTGCAAGTGTGAACCAATAAAAAATGCTAATTTAACTAGCCATGACTACAGTTCTCTTTGTTATATATTACACTCACTATGCGTAGCCTGTTTTCCTATTTTCTTGCATTGAAGCTGACTATTACAGTATGCAATCCAGTATACTAGCAATTATTTAGTGGAGCAGGTACAGAGTATGATTCTAGAACATTGGTTAAATTGCCCAAGCTTTTCTAGAATTCATAAGTTGACCCCGCCTGTCGATAAAATTAATTGACAAAAGAAGTACTAAAATTAATCAATCTATAATTATGAGAGGAATTAGAGTACTATTAAGTAGATTTAATCAACTTTTAGAATTTAGACTGGGGTGAGTCATCAAATTACTCTTGGCTGAACACAATTCAACGTATTCATTCATATAATTTGAACACCTCTTCTTATATGAAATAATTATATACTAAGAGTTGCTATAATGAAGCTAACGAATAATGATATATTTTAATAAAGCAACATTTTTATTTATTACAACAAATGTTATATTCATCTATGTCTTTCTCCTTTTTGTCTCTATCTGTTGTTCCATCATCGATAATTATATCAGCTTTGCTCGCTTCTGAGTTATGTGCACTTCATTTTTTGTGTGGATTTAGGATGCTCTTGTTGAAAGTAAAGTGGCGAAAGGGACGATGGAGGTAGTGAGCCAGCTGACATCTGGGCTACGCTCTATTGTGCCTGAAGATAAAGCTGTAGATTTCATTGCTGAAAATGAGCAGGCTATGGATTTGGTTGGTACCTTATTATCAAACGCTGAAGATAGTTTTCGAGAGGGCTTTGAACCGGTAATTTTCATAGCGTTTATGCTCACTAGTAGGCACTACGATTTGATAGCAAAATTTAAATTTTTTTTGGTGCCGATGAAATATTAGTCCATCTGTTTAAAAGGCTTAACTTTACGAAGATTTTTAGAGGTAGTAACAATTTCTGAAAAAATCAATGGATTTGCTCAGTTTTGAGATTCTTTAAATAGCAAAGCTGTACTTCTAAATTAAGAGACTTGACTCTATATTATAATGAAAACAGTGGGGTAAACCGTAAATTTCGACTAAACTCGATGGAAAATTGAAGCTTAGGGTTTATGGGATCCTAGGGTAATTGCCACTGTACGGCATATGTATAGCCACAGTATGACGAGAGTGTAGATATAAGGAGGCCTCAACCGAGTTCAGGCAGGCACACTAGTTATATAGTCAAAATATATTTTTGCATTAATCCCTTGATAAATGCATTTGATGTGGTCTGTGGAAGCACAGTACAATTCTGTGTGCATACTTTCGTACATTGTTTGAAAATATAGATTAATCTAGGAGAAGAAAATGTTTTGGTTTTTGGGTAGCTTTGGATGAAGTGTGGCGCCGATTTTGAAACTGCATTAATTTGAGTAAAGCGTGAAAAAGTGTCTTATTTGAAGAAATATCACTGTATAGCCAATAAAATACTTTTTGAAGGTTTGGTTTCCTCAGTATTCGAAGAAATAGTATTATTTCGTACTGCATCCAAAGATACTACTGCTTTGAGGCAATCAGGCTCTGCTCGATTTTAGGAATTGTAAAATTTTAATCTTGATGTTAATTTCATTTCCAGTTTAGCGCTGTTTTACTCTTAGGTAATTACTGTAACTTTAGAATTATTTTTTACTTTCTTGATCGATTTCTAGGAACCTTTAGATTCGGAATGGCAGGTGACCTCTAGTGTGGGTGGTGCTTGGTCCCAACCCAATGAAGAATCTGGGTCTATGCGAAAACCAGCTGTGAGTACTTGGGGCGTGTTTGAGCGACCCTCTGATATAAGGTCAGTATTTTATTGTATATAGGAAGTGATGTGCTGTATTTGAATATTAACTAGCGCATCAGCCTTCATATTGGTCGTTTGTAGGTTGTACAGTAACAATTGTCCTTGCTGTGAAGTGATAATGAATCCCTTAAGTTTTTCTGGTGATTGTTAAAATATATATACATGCTATAAACTTCGGATAAAACGAATTTTCTTTTAAAAATTGTCACTTATAGCGAATGAGTGTAAGCTTCATATTGTGCCAAGTTCAGCTTCAGATTTTTATATGCATTCAATTTCGGATATAACTAAATAATTCGGTAGCTCTATATTTTTATATCCGATTTGAGATATATGCTTATGTGCACGCATGTGCAGTCGAGCTTATGGAGGAGGCAGAGATCCGAGGCTAGGACAGAGGTCCGAGGAGGAAAAAAGGGCCAAGGAGGAGTACACTAATAGGCTGTTAGAGGAATTCAAGTGGGGTACTGGGGGTGATAAACTTGCTGAGGTAATAGGAGAAAATACTGAATAATACCCTAAGAGTAAGAAAATGCCATCAAATAGGATTTGACGTATGAAATAGATCAATTGTGATGTCACAAATCACTTAGTGCTATCTAGATTATGCTCTAATATATACATATATATATAAATATTTTTTTTATTTTGTATGAATCATTCACAGGGAACATTTGTTATCCATTCTAATCTCTTAAAGTTGCATTGGATCCATGTATTTCTTACTTACTGTGAATGATAACTAATACCTTTTTTTTCTCTAGTCTCTCTAGAGTTTGTGCGCCTTTATACCAATTATATCTGTTATATGATAGGACATTTTTACCCATGAGGTTTCCGCATATTCCATTGTTTTCTGATTTGAGGTGATTGTTAAACAAGCTTATTAACTTAGTATTTCTGCCTAATTTAATTTGATACATACTTATATATTCTTTTTGTAGGCTGAATCAGAAAATGCTTCAAAAATTTCAGAAGCCATTTCTCTCGCAAAAACCTCGATTCGTTTCGGCGACACGTATGGCGCAGTGGCAACGCTTGAAGATATTTCAAAAATATGTTCGTTCAGGGGAGCTATGGGGGGTCAGGTTACTTATTTTCCTTTGTAAAGCTATTGACACGTAAAAGTTTTATTTTCTTAATTCAGAATTGCTTACGTTTGAATTGATCTGCCAACTCATTTTGAATCTAATGACTTGGGATAAATTCTTTTGTCAATGATTTTTTTCAATCTGTCTGGTTACTATTGTATTGAGTACAATTTCATTGGTCGACCTTAATTCTGTTGATGTTCGCTTTTAGTATACAAAATATATCTTTTAAATACATAATTTATCAATGGCTAGTAGACTAGTTTGTATAGTACACTAGTCTAAATACATGACAGATCTAGACATGGAAAGCAATAACTTCACAATGAGTATGACTTCAATTCGCTCTTAAAAGAACTGAAAATGACTTGATTTGCTTACATTGCTGAACGTTTTCTTAGCAAATCGGAATATTATTCAAATTTAGAGTCAAGTTTAATTGTCAAATCAAAAATTATTTTTAGATTTTTTTGTCTGATAAATTAACTTTGAATAAAAATTACTAAAATGTATAGCTTTATGGTGAAATGTTGAACAATTGAAACCAGTCACAGGCAGCATTAGATAGAACATGATAATCAGTTTATTGATGTAATAAATTTAAATTTAGTCTATATTTTATGTCATTGTTGTATACAATAGTTTAAGGAAAAGTTTTATTGGCTAAAATTTAATCAAACCATCATCCTTATAGTACCTCTAAATTTTTTTAACTCAAATAGAGTAACTGATTAGTTGTAATGCAATAAATATATATTTTTAATTTCAGGAGTAGTTTTGATCAGTTTAAATAGAACAGCATCACCAATTATATTCGGTTGTTATGGTAACTTCAATTTTATTCGTTGAAAAGTACTCAATTATAGATGTTATGAAATCTATGTATTATATGATTTTAACTGCCCAAGGTTTGGCTCGAGTTGGGTATGGCATTGGAATGTGTGGGAGACCGCACTCGCGCTTTAGAAATTTACAAAAAGTTATCAAAGATGGGATCTGGTGAGTGGCGTAAAAATGCACGCCAGCTTATTTACGGAATAGAGGCAATGGATATGCTGAAGCTGTCAAATCTGAAAGAGAACGAATTTCAAAAGGTATAATGCGCATTCATGTCTCATTTTTATCCGTCATCAGAGCTGTGACTTGAATTGGTACATGTGGTTTGAAGTGATCTGAGCTATAATTGAAGTTCTGAATATGGAATCAAGACATCTTTTTTGATTTTGCTATGGCTCAGAATATGCTTTTAAAAAATTTGATCTATTACCTGTATTTTAGTAGAGTTCATCACCCGTTCGCTGATATTTTCATTACAAAAATACCATGCAAAATAGAACTTGAGTTTTTTCGTGAACTATGGATATTTGTCGTGTGAACTGCAACCTCAAATGTAACCTGGACAGTTGCATTGGATTTAATGTAATTTTTATCACCTTAGTGTACCAATTACATCAAGTTGGCTTAATTCAAATTTAGGCATTCAGATATTTATCTCACTGAATGTCCTTTATACCAAGGACAAAAACATGTGTCTTTTCTTAAATTCGATCTAATGAATTTTAATAAGTTTCTTTTACACACTTAGATTGGAAATGTTTATCGTTTCTAGTCAAATTTAATCCAATAGAATTGAGCTATCGCAAATTTATTTACTTTTTGTTCAAATTTGTGGCCGATGGGGATGCATATTTTTTTATTATTTGTTAAAGTGCTTATAAGTTTAGAAAGTTTTGTTATCATTACTCAGATGTGGAACATTACGCCTGAAATGATGCGCACTAATACTGACCGAAGATACGATACTACTTACATTGAACGAGATGCTGATGGCAAGGGCAGTAAAAGTAAAGTTTTTAATGTATTGGAAGCAAGAGATACGCTGCGAGAAGCTGCAAAGAGAGGCGGAAAGGGCATATCGAATGTCCGGGTAGAGCAGGTCTCTACAGTCGCATGAACTATTTGAATATTTAATTTTTTCTTGTTTCTGTCAAGGTTATAATAACTCCTAGACTTAAATTGGTTAAGATCATTTGAAATTTATGAAAGTTAAACTATGTCTTAAATTGAATTTTCTCCATCTGGTTATGGTAAAGAATTAGACCGTTTAAATTAGTTTAAATCGGTTTAACTTAAATTATTTTTTAGATAGATTATTTCTAAACGCTAGTTTTTAATTGGTTTAAATCATTAATTATCGCTCATATTTAAATTGTTTGTCAAATCAAACTATGTTCCAAGCCATTGTAGCAATTTGGGTTAAATATGTTAAATTTGTTCAAAATTGCCCAAAATATCATATCTGCATCTATATCTAAGCTTACGATAACCACTAGAATAAAAGTTTGGTTATCAATGCAATGGAATTTCACGTGTTAGTAATCAAGTCTTTTCTTTCCTTGAAAATTGTTCTAAATGTGATGGCAAAATGTTGAAAGGTAACATCGATAAATGTGCCCGATTATTTCCTTTATTCGCTTATTAGCATTGATTTTCCAAATATTTAATACAATGAATGCAAAAACAAATTGCCTTTTTAACCTTTCGTTAGTTTTCAGGCATTATCCTTTATATATGACCGCTGGCAAGAAGCCGTTTCTGCAGCACGACGCGCTGCAGTGGCAGCACATGATGAGCAATCTATTCAATTACGCATCCAATCAGAAGTGAGGGGAATGTCTCTTGAAGGTGCTGGATTATTGAGTTTAGTGGGAAATTCGAGTACTTTAAAAAATAGGCTTCAATCCGATTGGATACTTACAATTCAGATACAATATGGAGAAAAAGGTGTAAAATATTTGAAAAAAGGCAAAAATTCTATGAATTTTCGGGGAGGCAATAAGGCAGTTGGGCAAGAATCAATTACGTTTTTCGCAAGGTAATCGAGTCATTTCAACGAATACGCAGAAGATGCCATTGAAAAAAAGAATCTCAAAACGATACATATGTCATTAATGAATCAGGATTTGAAAGGGCAAACACATGCTTTGTGGCTTTTCAGCTCATAATGACATCATTTTTGTTGGAAGGTCACGTTTCAGAATAAGTTTCAATGGCACGTTCTACGCTTTCACTGCATCTTTCTGAAAGACGTCATAAATTATGGATGAGCCCTGAACTCAATCACATTTAGTTTAATTGTAATGGGAACAAATTCAACTTACTACGTCGACTTTAAATGAGCTAAATTTTTGCTATATGAACTCAATTTAGATTTCGGGTATTATTTTGTGATTGGATACTGAAATAAAAATAAATTGATATTATCCCGAGTATACCGCCTTGGGTGTTATAAACGAATTATTCATTGAGGATTGTATTCAAATTTCTAGTAGTTGTATTTTTTTATAGATCTCTAATAAAAAATTGAATTATTTCCAAAAAGTAGGTGTTAAAATATATCATTTTACTTCTTTCGGCTTACATACTATACGTTGATTGAGCTCTATCAGTGACTTGTAGAACTGCATGATTTGATCTGTTCTATATGAATCAAATGGAGTAATGACTTGCTAGTCACTGATGACTGGTTCCAAGAAATTCTTAATTTTTATATCACGCCGTAATCATACTGTATTTCAATTTTTTTCTCTTTTGCCTCTGTTTATCTGCTCAGCTTACGTACATGTAGTTCTGAGCATATCTAATATTGATCGATTTCAAGTTCAATCTAGCTAAGCTACACAGCTTCAACATTACTTCATATTGGATAGACTTCATACATCAAACCTTAGGAATTATGTTGAATGGAATAAGAATAGTTGATGAGAAATTCCTTTCGTGCAATATTTTTACATATATGATTACTGGAAATTTTAGCTATAATGACAAACAATCCTGTATAAATGGACTTCTGTAATATTTGAATTTTTTATGAATTAGGTCTGAACGACAAGGCTCGTGGGAATTTAACTCGAATACGCAGTGCATAAGCTTATCCTGGGATCCCTCTTGGGTCCCGAATATATCAAAGGGGGGCTCGAGCAAAGTCGAATATGAGCTACTTTGCCTGCAAGAGGATGCTCTTATAGTATGCGATACTTCCCGAGGAACAAGTGCAACAATCACTTATTGGACAAAGAATCAATAAGTATTAGGTTTAAAAAACAAAAATTTGCTATCTTTTTACTTGATATTATACTTTTGAGACTCAATGAAGGAAAGAGTTATGTTATATAAGCGATATTTGGAATAAGACAGAACCTAGGATAATATTTTCATGTAGTTTTTTACCTTTCAAAAACTATTTTGATATATATCTGTTGTGTAATGGTGTTGAGTTTTCATTCTTGTCTATTTATAATTAACATATTTATTGTTTTCATAACAGTTGATTCTCTATCATAAAAGTAACCTGCTTCTGGTACTTTGATGTCTGAAACGTACATTTACATATATATCTAGTTTAATTAGTGCAAGAATAAGTTTTTCATGTGAATGTGCAGTCAGCATTGAACTGTATGAATCGATTTATGATAGAGTAAAATTATTTTTAGTTCTATTAGCATTGCTAACTAATGTACATGTGCCAAAAAGTATACAAAGTGATACCCATGCCAAAGAAGTTCAAAGATTTAAATCATCAGAAATAAAAAAAAGTTTAAAAAGTAAATTTTTGCAGGAAATTGTTTAACAAGGCTTGGTTTAATGATCTTCGACATGGCAAATAAATTGGAAATACTACTAAAGTATAATATTTGGCAGAGCAGGAAGTGCCCAATAATAATGACATCGCACACAGGGACAACTATCGTGATTCTTTCACGTAAAGTACTGAATCACAAATATATTTTGAGAATCAGTTTTAAATTAGTGTTACGTGGGTCTTGCAGGTTTATTTTGGAGCATTATGCATAATCATATTGATAACACCCCATTAACCGTATACCAGGTACATGGGCAGCAAAATAATATATTGGCATAGCAAGGACAAAGAAGACATAAATTTTAATTAATTACATATCCCAAACAAAATAAGCTAGGGCTTTGCATGAAAGCTGCTGGATCGTTTGAATTTTTGTCATTATTTAGACAATACAAAAGAATGTCTTAGTCATTTTGCACTAGTGCTACAAAACTTTTACTGCTATGTAGCACTTCATTTTTAATCTGTGCTTTGCTCATATATAATTTTTTTGCTTCAATTAATTTATAATGTGATTTGTAGAACGATGGACAAAAATCAAGTGTAGGCAACCATTTCTTGGCAGTTGGACTTAATTTTCCATGACTAAAGTTCATTTTGTTCTGCACTTTTTCATCATTTTGTATTGATATAATTTGCTTTTCATCTATGATTTGATATGCTACTGTCATTGTAGACTAAGCAACTTTAAAAATTAAACTGTTTCATGTTGTGCAAACTAAAAGACTTTCTCTCTTACAACTCATGATTTTTATTTCCCTTTGTTTTCTCAACTCTTGCCACATTTGGAAACAGTTTTCCAAAGGAAATATTGCCGTTGTTTGCCTAAAACATAAATATAACTCATATACTATCTGCAGTTTTCATTTTTTTCAGTCATTATCACAATATTTCCTGTTAGGAATGGTTATGTTAAAATTATCAAGTAATACAAATAATGTAGTCAAACAACAGTTAAGGCATATTTTAGGGTGGAAAAGTTCTTTCCAAACACTCTTCATGAATGTCAAGTGCATACTTTTGAATCTATCATTTTGCAATGTAAAAAATCAAGTAACGAGACAAAAATATTATGCAAGTCAATATGAATTATGTTCTGCTATATTAACTTTGAAGTATGATTTGTGAAGAAATAAAAAAAACAAAAGAGAACCTGTGATACTAGGATAGCAGTAACAAGGCAAGGTAATCATGAAGTGATGTGATGGCAATCAAAATAAACAATAAGATATAATTGTGAATAAGGGACAAATTAGGGAGAAATGAACTGAAACCATATTGCAGAAAACAAAGCACCACATAAAAGTAATTGTTCTACAAAAATACAATGAGTAAATGAGTGATGAAAATAATAAGAATGCAAAGATGAAAACACTACAAGGTGCACAAAGCAAACAAGATAACTGCAAGGCAAACAATATAAAGTAGTTATAAAATACAAATATAGACTAAACTGACAAGTGATAAGGATTATATGTCTCTTTCCTAAAGTAGCAGCATAATACTGCAAATAAGCAGCACAATGTGAGAGAATAAAAAGTGAGAGAACTGCATGAAGCCAAGCTTTATCTAAAGAAATATTGGGCATGCACAGCCAGATAAGCAATCTTGGGATATTCCTGCATAAATGGGCAGTGATATTAAAGGTACTTATGGAGATATTGGCATGAAGTTGTTCATAAAATGTAGAAAGAATATGAAAGGTTGCAGAACTTGTTAAACAATATTGGGAGATTGTGTGTGATATTGGGGGAGATTGTTTTGTATACAGAGTGCTATAGTAGGTTGGCTATGTAGTGATAAAAAGATATGCAAAGTAGATGCCAAAAATAGAATATGTTGAATACTGAAGTATACCAACGTACCCCAAATTCTTTCTAAACTCTGCTAAAAATTGTGCACTTGTTAGGAACTCAAACCCATCAGCCAATTCCGAGTAATTAGGCAAATTTTGACTGAGTAAGAATTATTTGTATTTTAACGAGTAGTTAGATGTTTGATGTCATGAAGATTACTCTTTGCAACGTCGTTAGGAACTAGTATAATCTACATATATCAAGCATATCTCTTCTTCTGCTGTGTTGTTATTGTTAGTCTATAAGTTTCTTACTGTGCTTGTTAGGAATTGACTCATTAACAGTTAAGTTTATATTATAGCTGTGGAATTCAGTTTTATGGCAACTCAATGTTCTGCATATTGGAATTCTAAGTTTATGGCAAGTCATCGCTGGATTTTGGTGACAGGCTAAGTTTAGGGTTTGTGTGTTGCTGTAATGTATGTTCACTTCCAGCAACACAGTTTATGTCTGTGTAAATATACTCTTTGTTTTTACTTTTGAGTCTTATTTGTAACACATTCATAACAGCACTGAAATGGAAGATAAAATGCCGTTGTGACATTACACTTTTACCTCCTTATTTATTACTTTAGAACACAAAGTTTTATTTGAAGAAACATGTAAATTGTTAGAAATGTCCAAAATAAAATTGCAGCAAAGAATTTAGAGAAAAAAATCATTATATCAGGAGCTGATTATTTAGTTGCATATTCTGATTGAATGCAGATGCATTATCAATTGTAGTTTGTATTATATTCATAGCTTATACCAATTTTTGTAGTTGGTACATTGATATTGGTTGCTTTTGGCAAAATATAACTGTGTTAGTTTGTAGGTTCTTGTAAATTGTGTCTCTGTTCATTGAAGAAATGTTAGAAATTAACTCCTTAAGGGGTTTATTTTGTTTTATAGCTGTAGTTCTAAGTTTTATGACAAGTCATTGTTATGCATGTTAGAATGTAGTAATGGGCTATGGTGGCAGGTTAGGATTAGGATTTGTGTGTTGCTAAGAAGTACATTCACTTCCAGCAACACAATTATATTTGTATAAGACATACCCCTTTGCTATTATAATTTTGTCTTATTTGCTTATGCATTCATAACAGGAAAATACCAATGTACGCCTGCTTCCATTCAATTCTTGTTGCTTTCTGATTCTATTACTTACTCTTGCTTTTCCACATTATTCTTGTTCTTTTCCACAATTTGCTGTGCTCAACTGGTACTTTGTTGTATAGTTATCAATAATTAATATGTACATTACAGATGAATTATAATATCTTTATGGGAAACGTATTACAATCTTAAATGAGAAATAGTTGCAGTAAAGATATTGATTTTGTTTTCTCCTTTGTGTTTTCTAATGTATCAAAGATTTTTAAATGACTTGATTTGTGCTGTATTTTTTCATGATAACAAATGCTGATGGTTGTTGTATTCTTTGTTAATTTTGTTAATGTCCTGTAGATTTTTTTTACTTTTGAAGCAGCAAAAACCATACAACCTTTGGATTTATTTATTCAAAATGTTATGCACAAGTGCAGCCTTCCAATGGCTACTCATTAATTTTTATGAGAAAGTTGTATCTATTCCTTTTTCTGTTTGCATATTTACAATGCATATTCATATGCTTATGCTTTTTTATCTGCAGATTTTCTGTTAGGAATCAATATGCTAAAGACTATGCATATAACCAATAATAAACATCACCAGAAACCCAAAGAAGACACACAGCCAATGATGTATTAACCCCTATTCATGTGTTGCCAAGAATGAATCTTGTCAACACAATACTACTTAAGAGCACACGCATATGAGAACACACTAATGAGAACATACTTATGAGAACACACTAATGAGAACACTCTTTAAGAGAATGTACTTTACAAGAATACACATATAAGACGAATCAAGTCCATAGAGACACAGTTCGATAACAGATCACGGCGAAACAGATCAGATCCTGACATTTTCAATGGTAGCATATCTATTTAAGCTCAGACAGATCATCATTTTGTAAGGTTCCATTTCTAGAAATTTGACAATTAAGTTTCTTGTCTCATAACCAAAATAAGGGAAGTGGTAGCTATTGTTACATTTCTAATATACTTAAATGTGAATGAGTTTGCCATGGATGTTGATGATTTTGAAAAAGTGCTTTATAGATGATGCGTTGATCATGAAAATTCAGTTTATGCTTTAATTACTTTGCAGCTGATTATTTTCAGATACCTTTAATGAACTTTATAGTATTTACCTTGTCTTAGTAGTAAATATCAATATTCCATCAAAGAAACTTTGGAGTGGAAAATATTAAAAATAAAGTGTAGCTTTTAATAGATGTCATAAATGTATTTTCTTATCGTTTAAAATATTTTGTAAAGTGCGACTCTAGTACAATATAGTCTTACTAACAAGCTGACAAAGATGACATGAACACGGCAAAAAGTTGCTTTGATTCATCTTTTGAAAAATGAAACTTTCGATGCTGGTGCTTGGAATAGATGATTTGTCCAATAGCATCAGGTTGAATCTGGTAATGGAGCTGTAAAAAAATGCAAAGAATCGATTAACGACGGAAAAGAATACGTTCATTTCGTGTGGATGATATCGACGACGGTAACGACTATTAGGTCAATGCTGGGAATGTTAAAATTTTCGTTATGAAGAGAAACTTCTATTTTTCTCAACGAGGCAACATATCGTATGAGACTATTAAAACAATAACTGTCGACGATTACTTTTGCTTTTAAGTTTATTCTTACGCTTACTCTTACTTAAATTTTAGCAGTAAATTTCCTCTGATCGCACAATTATATTATGGTTAGTGATTTTCAGAACTTTCGATTCAATGTCAACGCCATACTCGGCTAGATTTAAAGAAATATTTTTGGAGAATGATGATTATTCTCGGCACTGATTATTGCATATTGATTTTTATTTAATTATTTGATCATAGGCTTGCTGCTTAATTTGCTTTAGCGATGAGCCTGTCCCTGGGAGTAAACTTGACCAGGTAAAATCTAATTGGGTGCTGAGGTTCTACCCCTTTTTCTGATTTTCTTTTATTTTGCTTGCAGTATTACTCGAATACCACTCAATTCCAAATTGGTATGATGGAAGCGCCCTGCAAATCCCCTCTATGTAAGGAAAAATTTATTATAGGAATGATTTTTTACTTGTGTTTAAATCCTTTTAATTCTTTACAATATGCATTATATTATATTTAAAAAATACTTTAGTCTCTATTAAATATCGGTTGATATTTTAAGTATTGAAAATTCTTATGTTCCTGACTTTGTGGAAAAGAATTCATATGGGGCATTCATTACTTTTATATTTATTTCGTCTAATTTTATCATTTACAAATATCGAATGATTCTAAGGGATGTGATTATTTGACTGTGTTTGATTATTCCATCAAATTCAATGCAGAAGCAGTCCAGTGTTATTGTCCTATTTTTTAGCAATATGTTGACTGGCTAAAATAATGAGCTCTAGTGTAGAATAGGGTATTAAACTCTAAGTTAATGCGCATATTTAAGCTTTTAAGACATTTTTTGCCAAATGGCTTTCAACAAAAATAAACTCAGTATGACCTGCAGAATCATTAAAGAATTTTCTTGCCGTTTTTGCCTTTCGAAATTCTCTATCGTTATAGATGTACCAATTATATTTAAAATCTCCTTTTCCACATCCCTTCTCTTTGGGTTTAAATAGGGTGTTGTCTGGGATTCTTCTGCTCGCCATGCACTCAGTGCTATATTAGAAAACGTGCATTGGACGGAAATTTGGATAATTACATTTGCTGTCAGGGCTACTTTCCTGGTTGTTGCTGCCTCACTCCTGGCAACTGTGGAGAGAAAAGTGCCCCTCAAATGTGTCTTTGTCTGGAAGCATTCTGCTGTATAAGCTGCGCTGTGTCTAGCAACAGGTAACAGTCAGCTAGCTGCATATTCTCTGTAAAGAATCATTTTAATAAATATGAATATGCCACTAGTTAAAGTGAATTTGAGTAGCAAATACTTACTTTGGTGACTTGAACAGCTCATAGTGAGCTCGTTTATTGTAGAAAGGTTGCGTTTCAGAATAATTTCTGAAAGGTTCAGTCTTGAAATAATTTGGTTGTCTATAATTCATTTTTACCTTCATTCCTATTGTGCGTTATCTGTAATCTTTCCTGCAATTGGCGTCCGTGAAATTAGATGCGAATGAATCACTGTATCAATGACATCAAAATTAAAGAGTTTATTCCATGGTTTCTATTATATTAGTATTTTTTTTGGTATTCATTTGAGTGTTATTCTTGATGTATCTGTGTGGTTCAGGAATGTCATAAAATTTTCCATCAATGTAGATGATATATTGAGAAAGCCATCATATAAATAGGACTTAAAGTATCTGTTATACGCTTATTTTTAAGCAATTAATATTTATAAACAATATGTGCTCGCACTTTTATGGGTGTAACTCAAGTGCCTCGTAGATGCAATCTTAATTTATTGCATTACAGTAATATGCGAAAAAGGTAGTTTCTAAACTACGAAAGTTATGATTTTAATGAATCGAACTGAATCCAATTTTTATGGTCTATAGCATAAAACGTAATCAACGGTTCTATATAAAAAATTTATTTCAGAGCTAAAACTTCATATCTATGGTAAAATAATCTGTTTATGATCATTTTTTGTCTTTTGTGCACCGTTTAGGATGTATTTGATGGATAAATACCTGCTGCATCCTGATCCATGGGATAACCGAATCATACGGTTCAATAACTGTTTGCAGCTTGTTTCTTGCGTTTGCGACATTTTGGCCCTTTGTATGGCAGAGCTTCGTGAGCTGGCGCGCATATTGGATTGTATTGCGGAGGTACGTGAAAAGAATTATTTTGTAACCTTTTCATCGTATTCTTTGTCCTTTCAGATTGATTCGTTTCTGAGATAGTTGAATTATTTTCAAGAAAAAATTATTTTTTCTTCTCATTAAGATTTGCATGAGGGAAGTTCCAACCGATGAAATTGAATAAAACTACCCTACCCTTTTTTAACATTGCAGATAGCATAACTTTTGATAGTGTAAGCTGAATTTCTATCCTATTAGATTTGATTACTTTTGAACTTGAGACTCAAATACATGTCCGAAGTGTAGCAAATTTGCCCAATATGCACTAAAATTCGTAAAAACATAGCAAAAATAGAGTTTGATATTTCTCAATATTAATGAAATCATGAAAAAAATATTAGCTTGAGTTGCCACATAATCTCTTCAGATGCAGTGCCTCTGATTTTCTTTGCAAAATTTTTGATGACCTCATATAGCGTTACTAACACTGAAGTCTTCCCAGTGACAATAATTATTTATTAGCAGTAATTTGTCCTGTGTATGGAGTAGGTCATACTCGACTATATCAGTTCGTACTTTTTCTATGAATTTACAGCAAGAGTTGGTAAATGTTTTTTAAAAGATAAAGTATTATGAAGAAAATCAGTAAAAAATGATTGCAATTCTTAAAACTGACCTGGAATTTTGTATACTTGATATTGTTTTTATATCGAAAAAATTAAAATTTTGAATTATTTCGGATTCATTAAGATAGCTTACTTAAGCCCCTTTATTCAATGTATATTTCATGATTTTTAACTTTTTTAAATGTACTTTATAGTGTGTTTTCTATACTACTGTGGGCTGCATGACTGGTCAAATGATACGAGAATTAGACTATCAGGAGAGCATTGCTCCGAAGGGTGAAGTCATTGAGCGTTAAGTCTCAGGATCGTAAAATCTATCAAGTATACTTTTGAAAAAATTGTGAATTTGATGTTCCGAAAATTATCCTACGCATTTGCCCATTTGTTTCTCTTTTTTTAACTGTGCTTGAAGCCTATATTTTTACCTTTTTGCGCATTCCACTTTTTACAATTTGCTGTTGATAGAGCATAGAGAGGTAGAGAGTAAAAGACTGAAAATTATATTTTATAGAATATTTGTGCACCGTATTAAGTATTATACTTTGAGTTGTCCTAGAAAGTTCTGTTGGTGCATTTTCACATATTGGCTAGTATACTGTGTTGTATACTATACTATTCTACATCAATATAATTAATGCAACTGGGCATGAATAGCAATATCTTATTTAGTGAATGAGTAAAAAGCTATCCTAAACAGTTTTCTTTTGTTTTTTAGCATGCATGTATTTGAGATTTACTCATTTCCACCAATGGCATAGCTTATGCTATGTGCCACCATTTTTAATTGGCTCAGAACTGCAGTATAAGATCTGAAATTATTCTTTGGTGTTGTCTTCCAGATCAGAACCTGAATTGAATTCCAGTCATTTCTATTGGTTCATGCTCCTAGGAGATATGACCAATCACATTGAAAATATCTTTGTGAAAAAGACATCTTAATGCAAATATGTAAAAGAGTTCTATTAGTCAAATTAGAGAGCTTCAATAATTGCACAATCCACCTAATTTTTCAAATAAGACTTACAAATGTGATTTTATTCAGAATTTGAATTTACAAAGTATGAAATTCCATCTTTAATTATTTTTTCTGTTGACAGGACAGTTATTTTCTCTTGTAATATGAAATCAGATTCGATCTATCCCCATACTGTGATTAGGGATAGTTTTAACAAGATGAAAGAAATTTACAATTTCATCTTATCTGTATTTGTGGGTCAGTTGTTGAGAGTGTATTTCAATATAAATGACAACTTTGCAACGTTGATGGCCTACATTCAACTGAGTTCAAGAAAGCATATGCGCATTTGTGTACTAGAAATCACATGCTGTAGAAGTTAGATATCAATGTAATATGTGTGACTGGAGTGTTATGTTAATGACACGAACAACAACTTCATCTGCTTTATACTGTTACATTTGCAATAGCATTTCCCTGGTCAAGGCTAAGAGGCTTACAAATACTGTGGCTGTTCTGTCATGACCTAAAATCAAGTTTTATAATTTTTCAAATAATTACTTATGATTGAACCAGACAAGCGTAGACCTGAAAATGCACAAACTATATTGGTGGAAATATGCGTTTCTTTGCTAAAAAGTTAATATTTATGTTAATACTCGTTTTTCTTGGATTGAATTTCTTTTAATGTGCTTCATGATGATTGCTTACAAAAATGTATCCTAAGAGAGGGTACTTAACTTGCACACAATTTTCTCCCCACTAAGTAAATATGAAACATGAATGTTGATTATCATCAATTACTCAATATAATTGAATTTGAAAATTTTAAAAAATGATAAAAGTTTATATATTTTCTAATTCAACCCTGCATAGAAAAAAGTAAAGAGATAAATGGTGATTGCTGAACGCATAAATGACATAACTTTTTACATTAAAAAATGAAATTAATTTTTAATTGCATGTCTAAAATGATAACATTCCATAAAGAGTACTTACTAAACTATATATTACTTCCTGCTACGTTTATTTCTGTCTTCAACTTCAAATTTTTCCAGACTGTTTTATTGAACTTTTTCAGAACCATTGCATTACTCTATTTCAAACATTAAAAATGCATTGATATTGCAATATTGATGCTGCTAAGGCAACATAAGAAGTAGAGAGTTAATCAACAAAGTCTTTTTCACAACGGCTTACGTTATGTTTGAATTTCTTCAGAGTCGCAAGTTTCCTAATGTTGGCAAATATAATCTTATTTTGTAAATACCACTTTTGGACATTATTGCATTCAAATACATATCACTCTGGATTAATGCAAAACAGCAATGTTAATGTTACTGGATGGTTATTACTAGAACCTTACTCGATATACTGTCAGAGATATGCTTTTGCAAAGTAATTACTTTCGACGTTACTGCTACTGGAATGGTACTGGACCGTTCCTAAATAGAGGTTATTACTGTTATTAGATAGCACATCTGAAAATATTACTGAAGTTATAGTGCAAACTTCCAGCGACCCAAAATGATGCTGGTAATTTAGCTTACTTCCAGATGTTGCTCTGCAATATTAGCAATACATGAAAGAAAATCTTTATGAAACCCTAAAGAACTTTCCGTTCTCAATTTCTTACAAAAGTACAAATACATTAATTTGTATAGAGAATTTTTCCAGAAATAACTAAAATAGTTAACTGGCAACAAAAAAAGCATTAGTCCAGGGTATAAAATATAGCAGGACCTAAAATTTAATTATAACATTAAGAGTGCTAAATGCAGTAGTTTTACTAATTTTGCAATATTTTACATTTGAGCCATACGAAAGACTGTCTATAAAATCTTTTCCTTATTTACAACCCCTGAAGGATAAATTCTGTGTAAGTCGGTAGGTTCATCATTCAAGAGAATACATTCTATTTATCAATGCCAGTTCCATCTTAACAATAATAGCTATTGCAATCTTTTGCTATCGTAAAATTGTTATGTTTTATTTTTATATTAGTACAGAAGAAATAGAGTTCTTACTACAATAATATTGAAATTATGTACATGCAGCATTGCATTAATTGCGTTTCGAATCACCCAAGAAACGAAAGAATGCGCTATAGCTGGTGTCCAAATCATAAAGTAGCTGTCGGACTTGTTCATCATCTAGTACGTCGCTTGCACGCATACTATTAAAAGTGATAAGCCAATTTTTCATGCTCTTAACCCCATCGAAACCTTCAGGAAGACCTTCACATTTATTGAGTCGATCCATCACATCTCCAATGAGGGGTTGAATTTCGTCAACTGCTCGTTGATCTAACTTTAACGCATCCATTGCAGTGATATAGCACTGGGTGGTTTCCGCGGCTTGACGTGCTTTGCTTATAGCATCATGTTCATCATAATTTCGATGCAGTACAGTTGCTGGTACACCATATTTAACAAGACGCTCAATGGCATATGGAACATCCATTTTATATTCCGAAACGAACGAGGCTGTGCTGCTTATTAGACCTTCAGATAATAAAGCGTTTTCCGCATCCTTGAATTGGGAGATCAAATCGCTACATCGTCTACTGTATTCATCTTTACTAATCGCATTCTTAATCCTTGCATTTTCAAGGTGTTCTACTGTCTTGATGATTGCGAAGAACTCGGCTAATTGATCCCATCTCTTTCTGCTTTTGGCCGTGTTATTGTGAAGAGTAATTTCTGCATCAACATCTGAACTTTGTCGCTCTAACGATGGCGGATGCCTAGAGCTTTCGGAACGTATGCTCTCTAATGGAGCCTCCATTGCTTAGACTTTTTGAGTTGGTAATGTTGATCAAGGTGTTCTTTCTCGTGATTATAAATAGTAAGAAAAATATTTCTAGAAAAATAATCTTATTCTTGATTTTTTCTTATTTTTTGAATTGATAAAGTAAATTACACAAGCACATATTTGTGCCTTTTAGACTAGTACATTATTAGCAACACAACGCCTTAATTTAGAGAAATAACATCATAGATGATTCGAGGTTTGATAGGAGGAGTTGGGAAGAAAGGCCTGATTGGACCGGAACCGGATGAATTTGAGTGCTGGGCGTACGATGATTCAATTTTGGATGATGACACGACTGCTGAAAATAATGATGGCACGACTGCAGAAAATAACGGCGACCGAGCAAGTGTTGTAGCGCTTCTAAGAGCTCGAAAATCTGACACTGGTACAATAGAAACGTTTAAAAATGTCCAAGAACTTCTTGCAGCATTAAAGGACGACACTTGGACAACAGAACTTCTTGTAGTGAAACGAGCAGAAAACTCAATGGATAGGTACAGCGGCGATTTAGCACTTCCTGGGGGAAAGCGTAACGGCTCTGAAAATGGTATTCATGCTGCTATTCGTGAAGTTTATGAGGAAGTCGGGTTGAAACTCTCAATGGATACGCACCTGTTGGTCGGAAAATTAAAAGACCGAGAAACGCACAATACCATTGTTAGCTGCTATGTATTTATCTGTCTAGATGCTGATGCTGCGTCGTCGCCATTAAAATGCGATCCTACTGAAATAGCTCATGCTTGGTGGGTTAACGTTGATCAATTCTGGCCCGTGCCTCGCATTGAAGAGGTTAGCTTTCCTATCGATAAGTTTTCTAGCATAGCCAATCAATCTCATTGGAGAATTGGCCGCAAAGTTTTCTCTGTGAACAAAGTTTTCTTTCCTTGCTTTTACCTTCCTGCTCCAACCGTTGCTAAACTCTCTGAGGACCAAGATCGTAGTCTATATTGCTTATGGGGATTTACTTTTTGGATGCTGAACGACTTGATTTCTTGTGCAGGTAAAGATATATGCAGATTATTTGAAAACTTCGATTTTCCTTTTAGTTTAATTTTCGGATTCCAACTCCTAAAATATGATGCTAGAACTGTCTGTTTTTCATATTCTTTAAAATTCTTAAGATTAAGCTTTGTCATTTAAACTTTTGAGTCAAACATCCATACATGTACAATATGCTTGAAGAAATAGCAAAGTTTCTGTTTGAACAATTAATTTCCTTTATTTAATAAGTAAAGTCACTTATTTTGAGTGCGAAATCTTCTAGTAATTCATCTATGCACAAATATTTGTATGTACCACCAAACGATAATATTTCCCATGACTTCTTGAGAGGTTATTTTGATAGAAAAAGCCTTTTGGCTAGTAGTAAAATAATTTTTACAAAATAAAATGTTGATTTTATTCATCTGTCAAGTTGAGGCCCTCAAATTAGAAGTCTATGTAGATAGCATAGTACAGATACGTGTTTGAATCAACATGCGTACATCAATATTTTACGAATCATTGAAACAGCAGTTTTAATTCATATTATAAAGTTCTATCAGTTTGGTCGGTAAAATAAGAAAATAGTTTTCAAATTACTCACATCCAATAGAAAAGAACCAAAAATGATTCGGTCTACTTGCTGTACTTTAAGATTGTGTTGTGATGTATATATGATTTCCATCTTCCACCAAACATAACCCCTAGGGCGTTGTATTCGAATGGTTTAGAGGTTGATATAAATTTGTGTACGAAAGTAAGGCATGAGACTTATAAACCTTTTAAAGGTTGTCGTGGAATATTTTTCCCACAACTTTTTTTATCTATGAACATTCAATTATAATGCCCAGGGGTTATATTTTGGTAAAGGCGGTAAGCCTTATGAAGAAATTCAGCATTGATGAGAAATTTTTTCTGTTGCAGGTGGTGAACGATGTTTATGGTTGCCTCCTTATTTTTTATTTCATTCTCCGATGGCCGACATAGCTTTGGTATTTTTCTATTGGCTTTATTGTGCTTTAAATGATTTTTTAGTAAAATATACTGACAAGTTCTCGAGGTCAAAGTTAATATCAGGTGAAAGGGCCATGGGAAAATTAAAGGAAAACTGATGTATGCAATTCACTAATAAATTTAAGAAAAGATTTTGTTGTTTCTTTTTTGTTGCATTAGTAATTAAGATGAATTACAATATCGAATCATATCATGCAACTCTTTTATGATAAAGTTCGATGCTTAAATACGAATACAGGTACTTCGGATATAGCGAATTCACTTTTAACAATTTTTTTAACGAATTCACACTGAATAAATAAAAAAGCTATTCCGTGCCTAATGCAGCTTTGGATTTTTTAGCATAACAAACTAGTTCATTGGCATCAGCAGATCCCTATGTTCAAAGTTTTCTTTACATCTTAAATAATATCCTAAACTATTGGAGTTTTTCGTAAATGCTACCGAGTTATAAGTGTACGTGCATGACAAAATTATGTTTCATAATGTACCTGGTATTAATTTCATTTTGAAACGAGTTAACTAGTGAAATGATGGAAGCACTATTTATGTTCTGTAACATCTTTTGTTTGTTCAACATAGACTGAGTGACTGAAATATTTCTAATCGATGACACCAAATTTGCTCAAATCGTACAGTGCAGTAGCTTGTTCGTTAATGGCGCATATTCTAGATAGCTATCATTTTCTCCATTTACTACATTTTTTACCAAACCAAAATTTGTAACTCCGAGTACAAACTATGTATTCAAGCCTTCTCTTTTTTATACAGTAGACTATTGTACATGCCTTCTTATTTTTAGAACAACTTTTGATCCTTCAAAGATATAACGTAAATACTTTATCTGTGAGTCTATTTCATGTAATGATCTAGGAAAAAAGTTACAAATTACTAATATTTTTTATACTAATATCATTCTTCAACTAGGATGCCTTCTATTTTGTAATTTTGTGGACATTGTACTGTTCTTTTTGCATCCCATACACATAATGTAACCTAGTAAATTTGGCTACTCAACTATTTGTTAATCCGTTGCAGTAGAGCTAATTGTTCTTTTATTGCTATATGTAGTTATTATAATAGAACTTACTGGTACAAAAGAAACATGAGTTTAAACACAAATTTTAGAGCTTCCAAATAAATGAAAGATAAATTTATTTTGCACTCGTTCTGGAAATCAAGTAGAAACATGTAATCATAGACTCAATTTTTGGAATAATGTAAACTAATGCAGTTTGATTGTTGGAAAATACTTACTATCTGATGACTGTTACTGTCACCATTCTCATTCAAAATAACTATCCATTATCTATTGCTCCTCTAAATCTTAAAATATATATAAGCATATTCCATCTACAGTTCCAAATCTGCGATCTACTTCCAATATTCCATGTATTATTACAATTACACGATTTTGGAATATTTCTGCTCAGTAGAAAGTTTTGAATTGTTTTCCATGCAACTTTTGAAACAGTTTTATTAATTGAACCAAATTTGATAGGGGTTTGAGGAGATTTTTTAGCATTTTCAAGAATGAAATTACAAAGTTTTGAGTTCTTCATTCACCTTCATGTTTCCTATCACTTGTATACTTTTTTTGTAAATACCACAGCTTTTAAATTGTGGTATCCTTGGGTATTGGTTCAGTCATTTCATTTTTGATCATATCTTATCCGTACCGTACTCTTTCATTTTTTTTTGCTTATTTTGTCTCATCTTATTTATCTACCATCATCTTTACTATATTTGCTGCACCATCTATTTCATTCTTCAATTCTAAACAATATTAATCAATGTCTCATTCTTTATACCTCATTTATAGTACATGCTATAATTTATTTTGATCTGTTTTTTCATTTGCGGAAAATACTATATATTTATATATATATTTTGGCAACTGCCTAACTTTCTGTTTCTTACTTGGGGGAGGGGGGGGGGAATTATTTTACTTTGAAATTGATTGCTACTATTGTTAATTAATTCAAGGTTACATAAGAATCATATTATATATGGCTAGTCAATGGTCCACTAAATTATACGTTATATTAATTAATGGCATCACTGCTTACTTGTTTTTACTTGGGCCCTAATATATTTCGATATGACAAATTCGATACATATGAGTAACTGACAATTTCATATGTAACCGACAATTTCAGTTCATGGAATATAAGGAAAGCATTTAATCCTAAAATTTTTTTTTATTTTCTTTTATGAAAAATATGAAGACAACTCGAAGAAACACGTTTATCAAATTTCAGAAACATATTACCTATAGAATTTGTATTGTGAAACAAAGGCACGAAATCAGTTTAACAATTATAATTAATGTCTGCTTCCCGCGAATCAACTCGTGCCTTTGATTTGCTTGCAAGCACTAGCAAGTTGAGCAGAGAAGGACCGCTTGTTCAAGTCAAGGCACCCCCATTTGCGAACGCTGGATTGCCAAAACGGGAAACATGGGCACTATCACAAGGACAATCACCAAAGGAAGATGAGCAGTCATCTCTGCGACATCCACTTGAGTCCGGCATGCAACAGAGTACTCTTCCGCTCTTAGGCGAAGAACAGAATGATATTTTCTCCTTACACAGTAACGCCATAGTAGCAGGAGCCCGGAATGTGCCAACGGCCAGTCACATTGATAAAACTATCGTATCTTGCCTGTCAGTTTTCTCAGATATAAGAGATTGGAATGCAGTAGCTGATGCGGCTGTTTCGCTATTTGATTCGGGAAAACTCACAGAAGCTGATAGAGTTCATACTAAACTTTTTCACTCCATCGCACTACTTCAATTGCGCCGTATTGAAGAGGCTGAGTCTGAATTGAATATCGCTAAGTCTATTGTAGTAAAGGCGCCGATGCACTATGTTTTAGAGTTTTTGATAATTCGCCTTGGTGTTCTGAAAGGCACTATTACATCAGAAACTGCTATTCAAACCTTTGGTGCTCTGCTAAATAAGTTAAATGATACCATTCGAAATCGTAAATACTCACATAATGACTTGAATGCAGGCGTTGATGACGTTTTCATATGGCGAAGACGCGTCCAAACTGCTTTAGCCAGCATGTTCGTCAGGCGCAGAAAATGGCGTAACGCGTTGGCTGAGCTCCAATCCGTTGATGAAGAACTCGCCATGACATCAAAAGCTCATGGAAAAAATATCCCTTCTTCTGAAAATCTCCATGAACTGCTGAGCATTGCCAGAGGCGAAATCAATTCTCGCATTGGCCACATATTTCTTCATATAGGAAATCTGAAGCATTCTGCCCTATTCTTTCAACGTGCAGAGGGCATATGGAATCCAATTAACAAACCAAGATTACGTGCAAAAGCCTTAATCAACCGCGGACTGCTCACTTTTGCACAAGGTGATTTTCGTGCTGCATCCGAATTGAATGAGAAAGCGTCCATGGAAGCCCGAGTCTCCCGTGAAATCTCAGCTACACATTTTCACAAGAGCGTATGTCTACCAGTTGGAATTGAAATGGAAGGAGCTGGTACTTTGGTTGCAATCTCTTCAAATAATGCTGCACTGGCACACTTGTATGCTTGCGACGTAAGCAGTGCATTGTCAGTGCTACAGAACATGATCAAGGAAAGTCCTGTTTGCGCAATGAGAGATGCAACTGTTTATAATCTCTGTGCACTTTACGATTTAAGTGAAGGACCATCAGCAAGCAAAGAGCTTAAATTAAACCTCAAAGAATTTGCACAACGGTCAAAACTTGATGATATAAGCAACGTCTCATTTCGGTTATGAAGAGGCCATAATAATTGCAAAAATTGCTTGACTTCTAGTCCTCTCTCACCCAAATTACCGTAACAAATTTGAAAAAAGTAGCAATTTACTATTGATAACATGAAAGAGCAACGTGCAGATTTGGTTGGCTGCATTGTGAAAACAATCAAAATCGGAGGTACCTGTGTGTTGAATAACCGTAGGAATTTGCTCGAGGTTTTTCTAAACGGCAATGCAATGTGGATTTTGGAGTATAAATATCTTGAAGAAAATTCTGCATATCGATGAAATGACAAGAATCGTACCATAATTTCAAATTGCAGTACAGTTGCATATTTCAACAGTAGCTAGCTTATTACAAAATCAATTTTACTCTTTTTGATGCAGCAGTCTCTCTTTTGTCAAGATATAGAATCCCATTTTATACTGCATCCGAAATTTATTAAACAGGATGTGGGTAAAACTGCAAGTATATTGGTGTATTTGGCAGTTATATCGGGCTAACTTTTTATGTTTAAAGCACTAATGGATTGCATAGGAATCGTTGGAAGACAAGTAATTTTTCCAAAAATACGCAGGTTCTTATATTTCTACCACCATTAAAATCTCAAAAATATGATAGAAACATATATTCATCCGTACATTGACATTTTTTAATCCGTTTGTGGTAGAATTGCCTTGGCTTCATAAAAGATTTTTTCGAAAGCATCATTTTTGGTGCGCGACGTTGGCTGGTAGCGCATGTCATACACAAACATCAGCCAAATACCTGTTAAAGTTGCATGTAGAATTTGATAAATTTTGAAAATTTATCTGTGCAATTGTTCTGCATATGGCATGCGCACATATAAAAAATTACTTATTTTATTCTATCGAATGTTGATGATGCAGTCAAAGAGCTTATTGCTGTCAAGTGCTCGAAACTTCTACTCTATGGATTTAATTCACCTTATGAGTTGTTTATTTCCATGGTACCACTGAAATATTGAAGAGAGCATATACCTTTAGATTAAAAGCACAACCCAGATATTACTTGAATGTACAGAACTAGACCATTAAAATAATGAGGACTGCAAGGTTCGATTTCAGAATTATTTATGTAACATTTAAAAATTGAAATAATAATTCAAGGCCATAATGATAAATAAACATAGCACGTATTTAATAACATATTGGAATTTTAGGTACAAGGCACATTTGTTGTACTATTTTCAATGCTTGGATTTTTGTCAACCATAGTTTCTGGCTTTGTTACTCGTATTGTTTCAAGAGGCTCTACTAATTTATTTAGTATATCGATTTGTGTTTTAAAATCATCAACAGCGCTATTTTCAGATTTCGACAGCCACTCCTCAGCAACTTGAAGTTTTTGCTTCAAAATATTTGCCTGCTCAACATCTGCAATGGGATACAAATCGCCATTTTGCGATAACCTTTCGTTCATATTATAAATTATCCCTTCGAAATTATTCCGGAGCTCTTCAACTTTTTCAACTTCTTTATCTGCTTTCAAAAAATCCAACTCGAGTGCGTGCAGTTTCCGAATGTCGTGAGTTCGAATCCCTCCCAAGGTCCGAGAAAAAAAAATCGGCACATGAGCAAAACGAGTTACTATCCGTGAAACGCTTTTAGGATATGGTTCATCCTCTGCAGATAATGCAATAGAAATATTTCCTAAAAATGGAGCTGTTTCCGCAATTTCATATTCGGTTTCAAGCCTGCCAGTATCTAATGTCATTTCGAAATCGGCAGATTCAGTAATTCGATATGGAATGATTGCGGAATGACGACGAATTTTCCCCGATTCGGGAATATTAGGTTCAATATTGATGCTACCTTTAAACTTCGAAACGACTACTCCAGATTCTGAAATATTTATATCAATATTGTCATATTTTTCTGCTCCAAAATCAATGATGAACGAATCAGCCACCGGCACTTTAGATCCTGAAATTAAAAATATTAACTTTTAACAAAGATTTTGTAGTCCGAAATTTTGTTCTCAAATGATTTAGTATCAATGTGCGTAATTTTTCATCTAGTAAAGTTTTCATTTTTTGAAATCAGAAAATTTTATGCCTTTCTAAAACGAGTTAAATTTAATGGTTATAAATGATGTTGTCAAATATGAACCTTTCGGTTGTAGAACACGAGAGCGACTTCTCAAAAATTCGTCAAATATTATAATATGTATTCATTTTCAGTAATATTTCGGCATACAATGTTGCAAAGTTCATTGCGAAAGCCCTATTTTTTTGTACCATGTGTACATCTACAGAGGTCAAGTTACAATAAAACGAATTCGCTTTTAACGAATTTTCACTTATAAAAATAGACGAAAAAGTTATATTGTGCCACGTCCAGGTTCAGATTTTCGGAAATAACGAGTTCCGGATACAATGATCCTTTATGTCTACACATGAGCAGCTCCAGTAGATTCGTTTAAATATTCAAACTGAAAACAAAGAAAGTATGCTTAAATTTGGCCTCCATTGACAAAATCATAATGAGTTGTAAACTAGCTAGAAAATGTTTCAATTTCATCAAAACAAAAAATATGTTTTATTAGAAAAGATGTGCTAGATGGGATGACTTAAACAGTATTTAGCAGATACTTATCTGTGTTATGGCCTGCCTGTGAAGTGTTAGACTAACCTGATGGTAACATAGTAGAGTTTGTTACTGTTCCATTTAAAGCCCACGAAAACTCAATATCTCGCTGAGTCCTGTCAATGATTTCAAACGGTTTTAGGCGACATGTGGTAGAATGGCGAGCCGCCCCAAATGCCAAACCGATGGCTACACTTTCGAATGCATTCATAGTTCGGCATACAATTTTCTTGCCAAAAGTATTTTCCACCACTCTGCAATACAAATATAGATAAAAACAAAAAACTTTTCTTGCTGAAGGAAGTACAGTGGATATTCCATAAACTGATACCATCGTTTACATTAAGAAAAACTTTCATTTAATCGAATATACCCGATTATTAGAGATGTTATTTTTCATAGTAGGCTTCACTTATTTAAGGTATTTCATGGAAATCAACAATTGAATCTCTCATTCAAATTATACTTTATATCACGTGCTCTTTGGTACGTATATCCCTCGAATATAGTGCCTAAGCGTTACATTTTACTATGCCGAAATATTCATTATTCTAGTCTTGTATAAATGCGTGCATATTCATAAGAATGTCTATTCAAAAGAAACACATGAGCGTACTATTCGAATAAAATACGCAAAATTCTTGATATCCAGTTAAAGTTTGATGCTAATACCTTTTTAGTTATTTTAACCTAAGCTGCATTTGGGGGAAGGTTGCAAAAAGGAATGTAAATCTTCAAGCAAATGAAGTTTTAAATTTCAACAATTTTTTCACATCTTGTAATGCTATGAAATACATAAAGAGGTATGCTTTTAATAATACTTTCCAAGCACTACATAAACTATTAGTCGTTGATTTCATAATCTGGAAAAACAACTTTTTTGTCTACAACTCGAGAGAAAGACTGCAATAAACAAAGCTTTATGCACATAATTATAAGTAATACCTTCGAAATAGGGGGATAAAACTCCCACCCCCCAGCAACTCAACAGTAACCGACTTTTGAAAATTCAAAATTCCAGCATTAACAACAGCTGTTTTGCATGCCTCCTCAACGCCATCACTCAAATCTAGGCAAAGCGATTCTAAGTCTTCTCTTGTAACGAGCTCATTGATATCATGCTTTCCATCAATACACTCGATGCTATATTCAAGCAATAAGTGATACAAATTTGATGAGGGAGTGAATGGAATAGGAAAATTTGCATATCAGATATAGATATAAGCCTTTTCATGAATTACAGTTCTATATGAGTTATAGTTAACATCAATATTAAAGTGTTCATAAAGGTATGCGTGTGCAATAAAATATAACAGAATTACACTGAAACAGTGTAAACATATGCACAAACCCGGATATATATATATAATTCAAACTTTTCCGAACTATTACTAAAGTTCAGATTATGTGCCTCTTCAGGTAAAAATATGTAAAAAAAGGTAAAAAAAAATAGATGAATTCGAAAAGTATACTATTTTATGTTCCTATATATATTTACAAAAAACTATTCCAGAAAGAAATAACTGATAATAGAAAACTCAAAATTTTTCCGAAGTATCATTACAGTTCAGATTATTCAGCAGTTCAGGTAAAAAATTTCAAAGCATAAGTAATTAAGCAATTTGTTGATATAAAATGCCAGTAAACATGCACTGATACTGCACAATTTAGAAAAGTTTGCTGTGTGATCTGCTTATAGTAATCACTATAGTTCAGGTCATAAAAATGTCAATAACTCATTAAAGTTAACTTTGGATGTAACAAACTTGTCAGGACCACCGAATTCACTCGTTCTATCTAATAAATCCTATATTCGATAAAGCTGACGCTAAACTTGGCGCAATATGACTTTTCGTCGATTCATTGTAATCGAAAAATTCATTATTACAAAAACTTGTGAACGTGAGCTTGTTGTATCTGACATTTTCTATAGTTCATTCATATACGAAACTACCTTATGTATTCCTCAGTATTTGCACTGAGCTTCCGAACAAGGGCAGCAACTGTGTTCCTTAACCGAAATTCAATTCGATCTCCTCTATGCGGAACAAATTGAATTCCATTTTTTTGAACTTTTTTTCGAATGAACTCACTGAGCCGACCTTCCACCGCCCCAACGCCGCAGCCTTTTTTCCACCTTCAACACGAAAAGATACATCGAAAACAATTCAAAAGTTATTCATGCACGTCATACGGAGAAACATATAAAGGTTCTTGCACTCCTTAGAAACACATAAAAAGTTTTGTTAATGCAGAGAGATTGCATAGCAGAATGAGTTTACAAATGACGAATAAGAAAAATTGCAAAGGAATTTATTTCCAAGGAATTTATTCTAAGTACCGAACAATTCCTTTGTATCATCCAAGGTGTAAAACTTTTCAATCATCTGCATTATATATATATATATATATTACTACATACATTCAAAATGCAATTATTTTAAGAAAAAACTTTGTTAACTAAATATTGAAAGTAAATTTTCTTAGCATTGACAGTGCAGTATTATTACTAAATAAAAAAGTGACAAATCAAAATATACCATGCATTTAAAACCAATGGATTAATAGGATCCCTAAAACTAATAAGAAGATTCTAAAAAAACAAATGCACAACACCTAAACTCTCTAAGCAGCTTAAAAATAAATCATATTCTAGCTAATTAAGCTTAACAGTGGCCCTAATCGATTATATTCATAAGAATTTCATCCATTTTTCAGTCCCACCTATGAATAGTCATGTATGACGTAGCTTTATGGACTGAGTCAATGAAGCTTAAAATGGTCAAAATCAATTAAATTTTCACATTTCACCTGGACCATCTAAAAATGTTAAAATATTGATTCCAGGCTTGTAAGAAATTCAAGAAATATACTCTGTACTTATAAAAATTGCTCACTTTCAAATCAATTTATCCTAACAGAAACAGTATTTGTCTTACCCTCTTCCAAGCACTTTAAGCCGATTTTGCACGAATGAAGCCACTGTGACTTGTGTCGATAAATGTCCAATATCGACAAAAACAACGACCTAACACATTCCACATCAATTTTGTAACAGTTTATGCAACAAAATATGCTGAATCTAACAGAATTAAAATTTTCACTCGTATCGGAATTTATGCTTGCATATGTATGGTTCAGAAGTGTTCAAGTGACTTCTAGGGTTATCCATCTACTATACATACTAAACATGCAGTAAACTTTAGATTTGTCAGAACCGTCGAATGGATTTGCTGTATCCAAAATTCGTTACATACGAAAATCTGGGCTAATCTGGGGCACGATATGACTTTCATTATTCGTCATAAGCGAAAATTTATAGAATGCAAAATTGTCTATTCGAAGTTAAATGTACTAGGACCCTTTAATGAACAACAGCCACATAAATGCTTCCTACAGATCTTGTTCTTTCTCTTTTCTGTGAGCTTTCTATTTTTGAGATTTATCGCTTATAAAACTTTAAAAAGAAAACCATAGATTATTTTAGATTCAACACTTACTACATAGACGAACTAATTTATATATAGAATGATGGCAATTTTCATTTGGCAGATATTAATGAGAAAAAATCAACAAAAAAGCTTGCAACGTCAAAGTCCCATAGATAAAGAGAACACGGAGTAGAGAAAAAGTAGAATAGCTCAATTTTGAATAATAAAAGATTCTACCTCAACTTGAAACTGTTGTAGAATAATATAGAATCGAAGTACAAACATTCTGTGGATACACTTCAATAAAAGCTAACTTATCAAATAGGCATAGCAAACGAGTTAGATTTGATAATTAAATTGCTTGTACAAGTGGAGTTAATAACTGCAACTGCACTCCCAAGATGATGAAATAGCGTAAATGTTAACAAATTTTTAATTCATCACTGTAAATCAATGATCAAATATGAAAAAACTGACATCCAATTTTGATATCAGTTATCATTCAAACTTGAATATTTATATATAAATATATATATATATGTCAATTTTAAATTCTTTCAAATTTGTCGCAAGGTATGAAAGGTTTGTACTAACTCGAAGAGTCTTGAAGATGAATTCTATTTAGCTACATAAACAATTTCATCTAATAATACCTCCTAGCTTTTCCCAAAGTATGTTGTAGGATTCGAAAGGCACCATATATCATTGGTTAAAATTATCATTTATACATAATAAATAGAGCTTGAAATTCAATTTTCACGATACATCTGATGAAAAATTGGAACCGTTCATTCCTACATTTGCTATATGAAACTGTAGCAGACATTTTGGTTGGTTTACTGTGCCTCTTCATATTCTCTGTATCTTCTCAAAATTTCTAATAATGTCACCTGTGGCCCTTCATTTTCCAAGGGTAAGGACCCCTTTTTCAGTAGCCCGTAAGCAAGAGCCACGGCAGTTCCTTCATCCATTAGACAAGGGTGGGGTAGGCCAGCGCATAGAGCAGATTCAGCAACATTTTTACGTTGTCTAGCACTGAAGTATGATGGTACACCTGTTTGCCAAAAAAAATTATTTTTGTGCGTAAAAAAATCTCCACCTCCACTTACAAAATCATCATTTTTTTGTTGAATTTAGTTATTGCATAGAATAGTCTTCATTTCGGCCTCCTTGCGGCTTCTCCCTTACTACTCAGTGGTCATTCATGTCAATGTTTCTCACAAGTAATACAAAATATCCATTTTCGGTTGAATGTTGCAGGGAAACCGTATAGACATTTGGAAAGATTAAAGCTTCTTCTGACAAAGATGTTAAAGCAATTTTATGCTGGTACAATATTCGGACTTAGAAAAGAATCAACAGTTTCATTTTTCAATAGAGTCTGGACACAATTAATCGGTCGACTCTTCTTTATTTATGCAGCACGAGCTAAGATTAATATGGTGGCCAAAAAATGAATTAAACGAATAGTTTTTAACAGGGACAAAAGTAAACCTCAAACATAAATTCATTTCAGCATAAAGAGGAACATTATAACATTTCGAAATACGAAATAAATGAATTAGAAGATATTTCAGTAAAATAGGTAGCAGCAAAGCTTTGAATGTATGAAAGAGAAAAGAACAAATTTTTCTTAGAAAAAAGGGCAAAAACCAATATTCATATATAATCTACAAATTTCAAATTTATCCAGTAGAAAAACGCCAAATGAATTCTTCCAATGGCGCGGCTATCAAATTTATCCCAATCATAAATTGTTCAAATACATAGGAAATTTAAGAGTGCACATTTTACGATGGGCAGATATAGCTAATTCAGTAGTCAGACTACATATTATACTATAATGTATGCATAAATATAGCAATATCATATCTGGAAAAAGCAATCAAATATCATTGCAAATATAGGACTAAGCATATGCATCGAAGGAATTTTATTTGTACATTAAAACCTCTATTTGCAAAATCTTTTAAGAGATTTTGTACTTTAAACTAAGTTGAAAAGTAGGGCGTAAATTTGATCAGCATAGCTTTTGAACTGTACACGTAAAATTTAGTAAACTAACTGAATAATTATCAGATTGGTGTGATCATTTTCAGCTAGAATGTCTATCTTAAGCACCTCTTATAAGACAATATGGAAGTGATTTTTCAAGGGGTTCAAAATCAGTCAGAATTTACGAGGAGTTGACAGTCAAATTGAGTCTCTTTATATTGTAAGATCCATCGCCACATATTCAAGGTTACAAACGCAGCCTTCTTTAAATGATAACTTGAACTAAAGGCTCCAGTCTTATATTTTAAAGATCTTACCTACGCATATAGTACCAGGATGGCAGTCATCTGTTAGTGCAGCTATATGGTGCAGTAACATGGCAATCAGCGAGCGAACACATAGAGGTAACATCTTGTTGTTCTGTGCTACAATTGCATTACGGTTACCAGTTATAGGGTCATAACAAGTCAAAAATGGAAGTTTTGAATCATGTGTTGACACAGAATTTGAACTGCTGCCATCGCCATCTTCTTGTAGAGTGTCATCGTGAAATAGGAGCTGTTTGAATCGATTTAGTAACTGAGCGGGATTTGAACTGCCTACCCCTTCAGTATGTTCACCTATTAGCCTGCAAAATCAGCAACGAATCTTAAACTATTCAGTAAAATTGTATCCTAACCTATGGAACGTATGTGTTTTCAGAATAGATACAAAAAATGTTGCGTAAATCAATTCTTACTTTATCGCTAAATGTGAAAAAATGAACAGTTTTGAGGCAATGTAAGTTAAATTTATTAGGAAGCAGTAAGGTTTAATGTAACATAATTCAAAAGAAATGACTGAAACTCAATATACTATAATTATGTTGCACAAAACAGGAGTTTTGTGTTATTTATTTAGCGCTTAGCCAATTGAAAATTGGTAATGCCGATCATCAATTGGGCCATTGGTGGAAAAAACAAAGAAATCTCCAGTAAAACCCCTGTAAATGAATTGCACCAAGACTGAGCATTCTGTATTAATTTGTTCAGGTTACTAATGAGAGGGATAAGAAAAAGCAACGGTAGTCGAGTAAGAATCAGATTGGGCAGCATTAGCTACGAAATATACAATCAGAGCTGCACAGAACTCGGGAAAATAGATTTAAGTTGAAAAATATTTACGCATAAATGAGGGTTAACTCTCCTAATGAAGTTCAAAAATTCTCCAATGTTGACATCTTTGATTTTAAAGTTTCAAATGGTAATTTTAATAATTTGATGATGATCGTTTCAAATTTGGAAGTCAATTTTCACTTTTCCAATTTCAAATTTACAGGAATATAATCCGCGATAACTATGAAGACAAAATAGCTATGCCTTTGGACTTGTTTCCGAGTTCACTCGAACGTGCTTATTTCATTATTTTCATGTGAAGTATAGTCCATCCAACTTACTAATACATATGAGAATAATGAGAAATTATATATCTAGCAGTCTTTCCATTCAAATTCAAAATTATCAAACAGGCTATTTATGTATAGAGCAGATTAGAAGTTTTCCAAATAAAAGCAAACTATTGAATCAATCAGATTATGACTTCCTTTGAGGTCAGATATTTATATATGTTTTAACGAAAGTGAAAAGTTACTGAAAAATCAGGTAAAATAAATTACAAATATATTTAAAACGCTTTACAAATTGAGCAAATTTCACTGAAATCAGTAATTTTTAGTGATTCGTGATTTTCCGATGGAATATAATCGCTCACTACTAGCTTATATTATGTTTCATGTTCAATAATAAACAAGAAGTAAATTTTTTACTTCTATATAGAGAATCAAACAGATGAGTAAGCTGTTATTTTAATAATTGCAATTTATTTCTAATCTATATAAATCTACGGAAAGATAGAACCAGAAGATACAATCAACTACTGCTAGAATTAAGAAAAAGTTTAGTAAGAGAGAGGCATATGTAAGCATCGAAATGGATTCTACATTGAAGGTCTCCTTCTCAAAGATAAGCTGAGTCTAAAGATGACACACCTGTTACGCTCTTTGAAAAATACTGCAGATGGAATTTGTCGGCTACCTATGCTGCTTAGTAAGACATCGACGCCGTTTCTTTCTGCAGTAGCAGCAACACTGCGTATAAAATCTAAAATTGATTAGATGTAGTTGATACATTTGACATACGGTGAAGAGCATGCATGTGTACCATTTGTGATTGCCTAAATCGATTCCCAAAACGGTGGGAGAGTTACTTCCTGCACCTCTTACCACTACAGCTGTCATCAGCGATATAAATATAAATTGCTTGTGCCTCCAATATATCATTACAATTTTTATTTCCAAATGTCAGAATGCAATTCCGTAATTTGAACTTTGTTACTTTTGTAATTCGTCAAAATTTTGTAACTGAGTTTATGAAGCAAACTGTCTTATCCTTGCTCTCATTTTCACTGCTACAATTTAAAGCTGTCGCTATAACCAGTTTTATGCCCAAACGTGTGAAGAGAGTTATTATAGGTATGGAACCATTCTCCGTATAGCAACTGCTTTTCTTTGGTGATGTGGGTCAGTGTGTTTTGAAAAAAGATTTTGGTATCTATGAAGTTCCAGGCAATGGCTGCGTACAAGTTGAAAGAAGTAATTGGTACGCATGGCTTAGAGATAAAATTGTTATTGAAGGAATTGCTGAAGAAGTGAAGCTCAATAACATGCCAGATCCGATTATAGCAAGCGAGAAAATATGGCTACCTTTCATCATTAATGAACTTGGGGCCGACAAGGATACGTAAGACATTTAAAAAGGGGTTATCATCATTTTTATACTATCTTTTATAAATTTTCATGGAAAATTCTCAAAACATATAATTGTAATGTGATTTTCTCCGTTTAGTTCAATACCTTAGGATTATTCAACTTCTCTTCATAATTTTTTAGTTAAGCTTTATTTTAAAAGAATCGGCAACCGCTAAACTAGGTGCTACTGCTTTTAAAAGTTTGTTCAAAGTCTAGGTGTCTTCTATGTCAACATTCCACAAACGGAAAAATACTTTTTCGGATTGTATAAATGTCATCGTCTAAAACTTAATGGTACCACTGGGTAAGAAAACACGCAGCTATGATGACTGATATTTTTATCCTTTTTTATTGAAACATTTGATAGGGCACATTATGAATAATTGGTTTTTCATAGAATTTGCCATTCCACCTAGGAGATACATCAAGAACTCACTTTAAATAGTGAAAATTCCAATCAAAATGCATACAGCACAAAACGTTTATCGTTAGATTAGCTATGTAAAACTTATTTCCCTCAGTCATTTAGGGGGATAATATCTTCCCCAATATAAAACTAAAACGATGGATCCACATAGATATTCAGTATCTCAATTTGATATAGAATGGTTATTGGACATTCAAGTGGTGCTGTGGCTGCTTTACGTCTATGTGAATCTCATAAAATTGGTGGAATATTATTAGTGAGTGCTTGTTATACAGGTGCGTTGACTGCGTGAAGTATATTCAAAATCCACATATTTTTATTTCTGTGGGTTACACAATCATCTGCCTATCGACAAATGAGAAAATTCATCGAAAGCTTAGCATAGCTACTAATTGAAGAATCTCAGGAAAATCAGCGCATAATGAGATTATTTTATTGTGGAAAGATAAAATTTCACTACACTTTCGGAAAGGCATAAAAATGGATGTACTTTAATTGCTTACATCTCTTCTTTACCATCCATATTTCTTTTTTTGAAAAGTACATATTGACCTTTTCTATAGTGGGCAGGTTTTTCGTAATAACAAAAATTGAATGTAACAATTTTTTAATACAAAATATATTGACTATCGGGTTATTTATGACGTAAAATATCATTGCAGAACATATGCATAGCTCAATAATTCCGATAGGAGTTTTGCAAGCTGTGTCCATCAAGCGAATGGATTAGCAAGTATATCATATTCGTTATGTTTTTGCATTAGAGTAAACATCGCGTAAACTAAATTTTTTTTCAACAAACTTTCACTTGTAATGAAAAAGTGAAAATATCATATTGAGTCTTATTTGACTTTAGATTTTCAAATGTAACTAACAGAATTGGTGGTCCTGACGGATCCATTATGGCCAAAGTAACTTACTGCACATAATTAAATTTCAGTGTGTCTGAAGAAAATTTCTTGTTGAATCATTTTGATGCTATCGCTCCCTTAGACCTCGGGGAAGAAAGTGAACGGCTGTCGGGGTATTATAACCGACCTTGGGATTGGGATGCAATTAGAGCAAATGCCGGAGCTATCATACAGTTGCACTCGAAAGATGACCCTTTTATTCCAATCTCCGAAGCTAGACATATATCGTCATCACTGTGCTTAGTGGAAGGAAAGGAATATATGGAATTCAAAGATCGTTCACACTTTTTTAGCCCCGGCGACGATATTATCGAGGCTGTTAGGATGTTAGCCAATCAAATGGCTCAAAATTAATTGCTTCTTTTGTACTGACCAGCGCAATAATGTGAAGGTATCCCTGATTAGGGCCCAAGTAGGATAGGACCTTTTGAGTGGTCAATATTACGTGGCGATGTCTCTCTGCATGCTAATATTATAATCACCTAGACTTGAGTCACACTTTCATTATGGGCATTTTAACTAAACTGATGTTTACCTGGGGGCTCAAATCCCACATTACATTACACATATGGCTCTGTGATGCATCTTGTGGAAAAGAAATACGTGTAAACCATATCTTCAAAAGTTAGCATGGCATATATAATTGAACGTGGAAAATGTATGAGATCAGTAGCATTTAAGTATCGTGCCTAGTGAAATTTTTGCTCAACAAAAAGAGGTAACTAGCGTCATTGGTCATCTTTCAATATAGCATTAATAAATAAAAGTAGTCTCATCATGCAAAAATTAAGTAGTCAAAATTGTGAACTATATATATACATATATTATTTATGTGAATCGCTAAACGTTACTTTATTTTTTTCATTTATTTGCGTTGCTATCGATTAAACAATGACAATAACAAAAGCATTAAATCAGGTGGTCTAGAAATTATTTTGATTTAGGTCTGACAAAATTGAATATTTAAATGGTGAAAATGCAACCATGTGTATGCGATCGTGGTTAATTTTATGTACATTGAAACATGTCCGTTCACATGAACTAATATTAAAAATCCATTTCACTTGTTCATTTCATTTTAATCATTGACATTGTTCGCTTCGATATGTTCCAATTAAAGTTTATTATGAGGAGTACAAACTTTTGAAAAACTAATTAGAATTATATATTAAAAGTTTTAATACCTATTGTTAAACTTGGGAATAGGAAATGTTAAATAGTATGCAGGGAGTATCTACTAAATTACATATTACGTAAGAAACTGCTATGCATACAAATATGCATATGTTATTAATGTATTGTCACTTTCTATGATTTTCGTATTACTCTTCATTTCACATGACTTCATGTTTGATATAATTTTTTCATCGACAATCTCCTAAAATTTATATCGCAGGGTTGAGTAGTTTTTTAATGAATACTAGAATGCAATTTCTCTTCTCACGGGATAATGTTTTTGTGAAGGAAAACTGCGGTGGGAAAATGACCCTGAAGAGGAGTGACACGAGAAAAGCATCATGCGTTAGTTAAAATAGCTGAATGCAATAAAAAAATAGTCAGAAAAAAGTTAATAGAAAATTATAGAATCTATGTTTATGAATGAACAAAACAAAAAATAGAGACTGGAACCCAAAGTGCTCGGCAATGTACCTGGAGGACCATTAACACAATATATATTGTAGGAATTGATAGAAGTGATTAGAAGTAAGAGTTGTAAGAGATTTCATCCAGACCGCATAATGGTAATCTTAAAGGCTGCATGGAAAAATCTACAATAAATTTTGTAATTGTACAAAAGTTGTTGTAATTTGGCTTGCAATTTTTGGAAACATGGATAGTACTCAAGAGAAACACAAAGTATTAAGGAACAGAGCAAATCAGAGGTGATAGAACAGTACATCTAGATAATTTATTTATTATATTTGATTATTGTTGCAGGTAAGGATGGACTTGACATTAAAAATTGAATTACATCAGTATTTTCAGACAAGTTTTTTAGTGCAACTTTCAGGATAATTTGTAGCAAATGAAATAAATATTTAACCTTTTATGAGCTAACGCATAATCGTTTTTGGCAATCAAAATAGTATTTAACTAATATGTTTAGTATTCTATTTTCTGCTGCCCATTTGTCCAACTGCAAATGTTGATTGAACTATAATGAGTAGAAATAATTCCAAAGCTAAAAGCAGTATTAATATTTACAACCTGCATGCTTTAAAATCTTGTGATATATCATTAAATGTAACAGAGCTAGTTTTATCAAATGTTATTCAACATCTGGATATTTATTTCATCATTCCAATGCAGCTATTTCACGGCGCTTTAAATTACAATCCATAGTCGCTCTCTCATCAACTGACCGTACTGCTCTTAGCAGTGCAACTCAGAAATGTACTCCTGTTTGCCAAATTTTGAACTTCACAAACATCCCTCAGTTTATACCTACAACCTTGCATAAGGATGACATAGGTGTTTTGAGGCTTAAAACAACTCCCATTCTTTACCGGAACAGTAAGCATGTCATTATTAAGTATGACTTTATACTTGAATTGCTGGATCTGAGAGACCAATGTTATCCACATCTCCGCTGCTTAGTAGCATGAAGACATAGTTACCAAGTCCTTGGATTCTACTTATCTATTTGTTCTCCAATTACATGACACAAAAGATCCAATTATGATTCCACTTCTCAAAGGTTTGAAGTGAAGACGAGCAGTTGAACAGCAAATCATGCTTAAATGGTTTAATTGTAATAACTATTGTAACACTTATAGTACTTTCTAAATTAATACTATTTTTAATTTCATTTTTTGACATTTTTTACTTTTTTCATATTATTACTTATCAAATGGCTGTTCAAAATGATCCGGTAATATATGGTGACAGTAACATCAATGTAGACATCATCCAGTAGTGGCATTTTTTTACCATTGTGTATTTACAACTGAATTGTTTGCGTTGAGCTGCACAAGATTGTTTCACATCCAGGCTGGCTAATTACTGACCCAAATTTTCAATAAAGCTGCTTTGATAGGCACTACTGTTGTGGGCTACAGTGTTAACAGATGCATTTTTCATTTATGAGGTTTCTGATTAATACAAATTTTTGCCTTGTAATACATTTAAGCTTAACTGAGTATTTAAATGTCACATTGATTTCAACGTAGACACTAAACTATTAGGAATTGAGTATTGCACCGTTTTGTATTTGAGTAAGTGTACTTTTAATTATTTTTGTTTTCATTTATTTTCATTTTAATTTGACTAGTATGCAAATAGCTTGTCTTAATTGTGTTGTCAAGATTCATTCTCAGCAACACATGCAATGAATCAATAATATACGCTACTATGCATGTTTATGTTAGGAACTAACCCCTAAGGGAGTTAGTCCTATTCTGTAGCTGCAGTATAATTTGTCCATGGTTTCAGTTTGGTTTCAGTTTCAGTTTGGTTTCGGTTTCAGTTTCAGTTCCAAGATACTTCAACAAAATGAACCTTGTTCTTCATGCTACTATGTTTTATGTGCTTTGAGTTATTTCACTTTCAGCAACATATGTATGTTAGTATCAAATGCTTAAACAATATTATTTCCAAGGTTTTCAAAATTTATCCTGTTTCTTGGATTCTTGATTACAAAACTAAGAATCTGATTAGATCAAATATTGTTCATTGAGAGTACTTTTAAAGTTATCCAAATTTGAATGGCTGCTACTTTTTTCAAGTATAATTATGATTTCCTTGGGCGTCTCATAATAATTGCTGATTCGAAAGCTATTTTTTAAACTATAATGTAATCTTGGACAGTGAAAAATGCATTGGCAGTTGAATCTTTGAAGCATAGATAAAGATAGTAGAGTAGTAAATTGAGTTGATTTGGTATCAATGTACATGTTAAAAAAATGAAGTTATATATAAGTACTGGTTGAAAACAAATCAAAAGTCAATATGTTACTACTATATCAATCTGAACAGTATATACAAATCACATGTTACAAGAGCAAATAAGGCATATTCTTCAATTCATCTAGAGACAAAGACACCTAAAAAACAACTGTAGATCAGATTAAAAGACAAAAAAAGCTGGCTGTAAAGGTATGTAAGCTATGATGTCCCTTAAACTATATCAATGATAAAAATATTTCTGCATTTTTTCAGTTTATTATTTTATTTTGTAAATTTTAATCCAAATGAACTGATTTTAAATAATTTGTCAGAAAACTATCCTTTCAGCTGTTGGAGGATCCTAGAAAATACTAATGTGAGATGTGTAGGTTGATCAACCTTTATAAACTGCATTTAGATCTAAAAACTAAAATTACATGAACTGCATGAACTGCTTATATAGTGTTTCTTAAGTATTTTTTATTTGTAGCAACTGTTTTATTGTTACTTGATTATACTACCCTAGTTCTCGGAATATGCACACATTTATTTTTCAGTTTCATAATGTAATTGACAATAATGAAAAGTTAGACTTGATAAATTTGAATAGTGCAACATTCAAATAGATATCTCCCCACAATACCCTGTATTTTCTATTTGAAAAATTCATTTTCGGTTACCACATTACTAATAAATCAAGAATATTGAAAAATTGCCAGTTTGAATGCTTAAAAGTTTTATCATATTATGATAATCTGTATTTTGAATCAGTTGCAAGTGGTTCTATCATTGGGTCTAAAAAACGATGGATATCTATATGGGACTAAATCATTAGGGCCTTTAATTGAATATCGAGAAAAGCAGCATGAATAATATTCGGGGGAAGATTGTCGGCACTTTTGAATCATTCTGGATTTTGCTGAAAATTAGACCCAAGACCGATTTGATTTCCTGCAGAATGAGTTATTTTTGAGCCAATCGCTATAAAGCTATTCGGAAAATTGAAACCGCGAAGTAACGACTATTCATGAAACGCATAAACAGAATATTGCTGAGAAATATCTCATACATACATATATATATATAATCAGATAACATCGATAATGAGAACTTTTTTCTACAATATTATAGTTTCATTCACTGCAGTGAATGCACTACGCTGTGAGCTTTCTATAACCCCAGAAAACCATCCTGGTTGCCTAGTGTATCTAAGCGGATCAGACCAATTATGTTTAACTTCCTTTGACGCGTGTGAGGCAGTCTACGAGTGTAGCGATGTGGTTCAAAGTCAAGGTGAGTATGTCTGCTTTGATGGATGCTCAACTTGGGATTATGTACACGGGATACCCGAATGCCTAGCAACAGATGAAGAGGGTCCATGTAGCATTGTATACTTGGATACTATTCCTACTTGTCTAAAAAATCATTGCAATCAGAAGGTTCGAGAATGTGTTAATACTGGGTGGTGCGATGAGACTTCTAACGCATATTGTTTTGATGATTGCGTCTTTGAGTGAGTCGAAAATCCTCATTCTACACCTTTAAATAATTTTTTTTTCTTTCTTCGATGAAATTCATAATTGTAGTTATTTTTTTCTGTTTTAATTTCAAAAATTAGACTCAATTTAATTGCTTTATATTTTTGGTGCTTTTGGTATAAAAATTTATTAGAAAAAAGTTAAGTGTCTTCAATTATTTAAATTTATATTATGTAGTTTCAATGAAAAAAAGTTTCAAAATGTCAAAAATTCATGAATTAAATTACATTTAGTAACTAAATCTAATTATGAAAGCATTTGAAAAAAGTAATTTTTCAATCTTCATTAACAATAGAACGTTTCACTGAAAAATAGTTACAATAATTACAATTTCAACTAGTAGGGAAATAACATATCATGAGAATATACCATACTGCGATGATGGATCTACGCCTTGCGGTTACACTTATCTACCCGAGTGTTTTCAAATACCAACTGAAGCATCAACTTTAGCTCCAACTATGGCTCCAACTATGGCACCAACGGCTGCACCTACATTCCAATCTACAGCGACTATACCATGTTAAGGTATTCTATACAATTTGGATATTTTTCTTTACAAAGCGTATCAGTAAAATAGGTCAAATTGAAATTTAACTAACTTATGTTTGAAGGGTGGTTTTAAAATTGGGCAATAAGTCATCATTTTTGTATGAAAAATATGTTGTCTTCATTCATATAATTTTTCCGTTTCTTAAAACTGCATCGAACTGAAATATTTTTCAATTATGACTGTAAAATTATAAATTCAGTATGCCCATTTAAATATTTTTCAATCTATAATAAAAATATGTTATCTATGTACTTCAGTCTTGCACGCAAGAAAAATATTATACCAACAATAAGCATTTTTGAGTAAAATTAATAAAAAATTTACCTTGTTTCGAACGAATGAAGTTATATTGTTCCAATGTGCTTTTTTACATATTTTTATACGTTGATCATCATTCAGCTCTAAATTTAAAAAATTGCAAATGAGGTTTGGAAGGTATTTTTTCCATGAATTCAAGATAGTTCATTGTTATGAATTACAAATATTTCCTTTTATATAAAATATTTGGATTTTACTCTGTATAGAAAGTAAGTTTATTTGCATGAATAAAAGTAATTTTAATGGAAATTATATTTCTTTTGCGACATTGAAATCATATATTTCACATAAACCATAAGCTCTGGATTTGACATATCTGTTAGGACAAGTAATTAAATTTTTATCACAAATTTGTAAAATTCGAAATATCTGAAGCTAAACTTTGTTCTTTGTAATGAGTGAAAATTTGTTAAAATTGAATTTGCTATATCCAAAATTTGTTTTACAAAAGAATTTGGAACTAGTCTTGGACCAATTTTCGTTTTTTTTTAATTTGTAAAATTGAGTGTGTTTTGCTAGTTAGTATTGTGATAATTGCATTGGTGTATCTGTGGTATGAAATTTAAATTCGATTCATATAATACAGAAAGAGATTAATTTAACTTCTCTCTCATTTACAGGTTAATATTAAAATATATATATTTCGGCTTAATCATATCCTAATCTCAAAGCTCTTATTTTTAGTTGTTATTGCAAATTAACTCTACTTTCAATTTAAAATCAAATGCATGCACATCATTTATTCAAATATTTTATCAATTTAAAAATTTACATGATTCAATCAAGTAAAAAAAATCCTTTTAAATATAACTTAATGTATAACATATATTGCTAACTTTTTCAAAAATTTAAATTTCTATCAGACTAAAATAAAGAAGACGTAGCTGCTCTGTCATATTGAAGAGATAGTACATATATATCCGCGTTTGTATGCATGTTGAAGATAAGCATCATTGTTTAATCATAAGTTTTGTCAATTTTGTTGTTGAAGTAGTCACTGAGTAAAAGTAATAAACTATCTTACATACAAATTTCTTTTATTCTTCTTAATTTTTTATGCATGTTCTAACGCTTATATTTATGATAATATTAAAAGAAAATCTTATCCCATTTTGTGAAAATGCATAAAATAATGGTGTTTAAAAAAATATGAGCTATATAAATTTAGATATTAGAATATAATGTTAATTGTTTGTTCAAGAATTATACTGATACATTCATTTACGCATTTGTAAATATTAATTAAAATTGCAAGGTCAATATTTACACTTCATTTTTATGTATTTATAAAAAAATTTTTTAGACACTTTTTTGTTTTATATTGACAATTTCATCTGGATAATATATACATATATATATATATGTATATTGACACTGTGTAATGTTATCTTGACATTTTTTCAAAGCGATGACATTACAATTTTCCGAACAAATTTCAGTTTCACTGATGTTCAACTTCATTTTCATTCATTTACTAAATTCAAAAAAAGGTGCAAATAAATATTTCTTTAACTTTTCATTCATGACTGCTTATTCTCTGAAATCTATAAATAACAAGATCCACATGGTTGGTGTTGTACAGTTGGCAGTAACTTTCAACAATTAAAGCCAATACTCAATATATTAAAAAAATACTGGCAATTTATTTTCAAGAATCATAATCTGTAAACAAACTTGATCAATCATATTTAATAGTGTTTGTTCAAATATTTGTTTAAAGCTGTACCAACCTCTGAAATCTAATTGACTTTTCAAAAAATTCATTAGTAAATCCATGCTGAGATATTACAGGGATGTGAAATAAATCAGCTTATATAGTACATGCTGTTAATCACAGTAGTAAGTTTAAAAAATAATAAAACTGCATTAGACTGGTAGACTACATATCATATTAGCAACTACTTTGCATGCTAAATAAAGTAGATTATGTTCTAGAATACCTTGTTCTGGAACAAATATACAACTGCTCTAAGTATAAGCCAAGTTTAAAAATATAGCAACTTTTCAGTTGTTTTGATTTTGTACTATGCTGCATTTACTGTGTCTGCGCAAACTGTATATCAGTGTAATACAATCTTGTTGATAGGGGAATGAATGTTATACTCTATATCTGTGATGAGTACATACTCAAGCAAAAGTGTCATAATTTTCAGCATTTTATATGAGGGCTGAGCTGCAATTGTTTCTATTCGAAATGATAATCCTTGTGGTGAAATTTGGGAGTTTGATCAATATAGCAACTTCAATAGCTCATTTAAAATGTAGACATTTTTGTTCTTTCTTATTTGTCGTCTTTTGAAAACGATATGGAATTTAGTACTTTTTTGAAGTCACTACCTAACTGCAAGACATTCTGGCAAAAGTTGGAGATTTGTAGTAGTGCCATTTACTTATTCAAATAAAATTTAGTGAACTACCACAAACAGGGTTCAATGCATTCCTATTGGTCTATACATTTTAGGTGGCATTGTTAATGAAGCTTGGCATATTTAAAATCATCTGTTCAAAGAAAAAAGATTGCTTTTTGGTCATCAAAAAAATTTTCAACCCTTTCAAGACCACCCTGAATCTTGACCTTTTCAAGTAGTATCGTGTTGCTTTGGCCCTTAAAACTCTGCAAAATTTTTCTCTCTGCTCAAAATATAAACACTTCAAAATTAGATTTCCGGTAAAACAAATCGATATTATCCAACAAAAATTGATTCATGCACACAGCTGCACATTAACATTTCAGCAAAAAAACAATCTTAAAGTAATCAAATTCAAAAAGAACAATTAGGACATTTCATTTCTATTGGCTGATGCGACCTTTAAAAAAAACTTGCCATTTGTACTTTCGCCTTGTTCACAATTCACAGTATAACTCCTCTAATGAATTCCTCTGAAACAAAGCCTTTTAATATACATTTAGAGGAGATATTAAACAATGTTAAAAGTTATTAAATACCAGCGGATTTATCAATGTGCATTTTTGTTTGAAGATATTTACATTTATATATATAAATTAGACTGAAAATATAAACTTCAAAATGAAAAAAATGTCACTTTATTATTTCTTATTTGCTTCTTCTCTAGTCTTTTGATATGCTTTAACCAATTGCTCTTGGACGTCTTTTGTAACAGACTGATGATCTTTGTACTCCATAGAAAATTCGCCTTTTCCCTGCGTGCTGCTTCGTAGGTCCGTACTGAACAAATTCAAAAAATTGCTTATCGAAGTGAAAGTGATGGGTACATGGAAATTTATGTATAAAGCGTTTAAAAATCCCGATAGAATTTTAGTAGCCCCGCATATAGATAATAATGGCTTTTATTCTTCATTTGCAGTATTTAGTGGCTGTGCATACACTGCTACCAAAAGATCATCACTGTATTATTATGCTTATTAAGACTTTTGTATATACAAATAAACGAATGAATGAACATACATACTGTCAGAAATAAGACCACTTGCAACATGCATTCTAGCCCATGAAATACCATACATTCACCTTAAAAACCAACGTTAAAATAATATGCAACTTGAAATAGCATGCACTATCACACTCAACGACATGTATGTTCTCCACAATGACATAGAAAATGGCAAAATCGTATTCACCAGGTGTCTAAACGCACTGCACGAAATCAATCAAAATTGAATAAAAGAAATCATAGTTGACTATTTATGCTCACCTGTATCCAAACATTTGAGCCAATGGAATATCAGCTTTTACAACTGTCGTTGAGCCATCGTCATTCATCCCAGTATTTTGAATCAAGCCCATTCGCTTATTCAAACCACCTACAATCGACCCCTGAAACTCTGCCGGCGCTGTAACTTCAATAGACATGATAGGCTCTAATATAGCAGGAGCAGCATCCTTTAAACATATTTTAGTAACAGATGGTAATCACACATTAAATACAGAGAAAGAAGAAAAGACACAGTGACAGAATAGAATTGTTCTATATACTTATTCTGACATGATATATAGTCTGTATCAGAATAATACATGCAGTAAAATTAGAATTGACCATAACATGTAAAAGATGTGAGTAAGTATACATGTAACATTCATTTATATTAGCATTAGGCTTGGTCATCTTAAACTGAATAAATAAAAAAATACGACTGATTAAAGTTGGCCAAGAAATTTATAGCATCACGAATAAACTTGGTAAGAAGATTTCTAGTTTACTTATCATGACATTTTTCCAAAAAGCTGACTAATCTTAAAATCTACCGAAAACGAATATTTTTTTAGAGAAAGATGCAATTTTACGAAATTCTTATGAAATAAAAGCACCTGGAGTAAGAACAAGACTTTTTATTGATGAAAAAATTTCTAGGGACGAGCTAAGTCGCACAATGTGTCAAGTAGTATGGCACTAAATTGACTTTTACTGGGTAACATTGATTATATTTGGATCCATTTTCTTACGAATAGAATTAAATGAAGCATTAATCGTAGTACTGTACTAAAAATGTCACTTTATTCTACTGGGTGACGCATGAGTATTGATCAATAGATTCTTTTTATGTACATAGAAAATAATAAATACTACAAACACCAAGGCAAAAGATTAGCATAACAGCAACATGTGTTACCTTCATAACAGACCGTAACGCTGATGCAGCAGCAGTTCTAAACGCCAAATCGCTCGAATCAACTGCATGCGCTTGTCCGTCTGTCAGCACCACTCTGATTCCTTGTACTTGAGCCCCTATCATACCCCCCCTCTGTGTCGCATCCCCAAATCCCTTACTACAGGATATTATATATTCTGGAGGTATATTTGTGCCAATGACATCATTAACAAATTCGTAGGTTATGGGCTCTCCTTTGCTGTTTACCGCTCCTTCCTTTAAAGGTTAAAAAATTGTCACCATAGCAAAATTCTAGTCAATCACTTGGCTGTGATTATTTTACTGAGTTATGATTAGCTGAATTCCACGCCCCAATTTATAATGAGCTCAAATAGAGACTTCAATATATTTGATTAAATAAGTCTGAAAGAAATTTCACAAGATAAAGCAGTATAAAACAAAAATTTGCAAATATTTAAAGAACATAAATGTGTATAACTTTTAACCAAATAATAAAATTTGATTCAATTGACGCCCAAAAGGTAGTAAATTTATATATGCATAGCTCATAGCATTAGGAATAGCGACAGTTCAAAAAGAGTCCAGAATCTAAATTTCGGCACAAAGGCAGTCACAGCAAGAACTAACCGGATGTCAACTGCTTTGCATATGTATACAAATTAATATATTTGTTTATAGCATTAGACGTATAAATTACATTAACCTTGGATATAACGAATTCGGTTTTGACAAATTTTCAATTCTAAGGAATGAACAAAGTAGCCATATTTTAACAAGTTTAGCGTAAGATTTTTTGATGTAGTAAATTAGTTCAGCTGTCCCGATAGATTTATTACTTCATATTTATATATATATATATATATATATATATATATGCGTTTATTTGTAAAATTAGAATATTTAAGGAAATATGCTGAAATCTCTGAAACTGCTGACCCTACATAAAATAAGAGAATGCAATATCGTTTTTAGGAGCTTCCAATTTTTTAGTACTTTCTTACCTCTAGTGGCTCAATGTATCCAATGACACGGGCGTACTGACCGCTACCACCTGTTTGCTTCTTATGCAGGTAATTAAAATTTGCTTTCTTGCTGATAGTCTCACGATAATTTACACTAGGCTTTCCAATTTGACATGACACTCCGTACTGTACATGCATGCATACATTGCAAATATGAACACACATAAGGTTTCAAAACGAGCCAAACTGCTTAATATATATTAAGCGCAGATGCTACTGAAAAATAACAGATTAATGTTCATTTAGGATAACTTCAGTCCCATTTAGCTTTGAATTTATAATAGCTCAATAATTACAACATTGAAGGTACAGTCATGTTAACATAGTTTTGTAACATGATAACAAAAATGCAGAATAGAAAAATTACAGTAACAACACTAAAAATTTAGCTTTTGTAATAATTTAAACATAGTGCCATAACGTGATGTCAAATAACACGACAACTATAGTAACAACACTCAAATACAGTTTTCATCATAACATTAATGCAGCTTTATAACATAAAAACATTCAAATAACACAACAACAATGGTTTTCATTATTGTATTAATACAATTTCATTACGCAATAAAAATTAAGTAACAAAACAGTAGTAATGATAAAAATGTATGTTAAAAACTACCTCTCTTCGAAGACGTTCCACGTATATATCCAAGTGCAGCTCGCCCATTCCACTAATAATAATTTCTTTACTATGATCATCTGTATGTACACGTAACGTTGGATCCTCTTTTGTAAATCGCTGCAAAGCTTTTCCAAAAGCTGTCTACACATTTAATAAAAAAACTTGAAATTCCATCTTAAGGTAATATTATCACAAATTTTCTCATCTAGGTATTGGCTCTTTGCTTTTTTCTGATAGTGCACTGTGATCACACATACTTTCATCGATTAAAGAATTTTATTACAATTAAACACAGTTCTGGCGTTCTTATGTTAAAGGCATTCACATTTGTAAAGTGGATAAAATAATCATTTTAATAGGCAATTACTATTTTGGCAACTTACTATTGAAAAAATCTTTGGTACGCACGCACGCAAATAATAAGTATGCATATTTGTAGTTCTCAAAAATTTACAAAATATAAATCAGATTGAAAAATCTAAAAGTACAACATTTTTTTATCATTTTTAATAAGAATAGCTAGATTGTCAGTCTTTTTACAGTTACATGGCTATATTAACATGTTATAGTCCTATAACATAACACCTTCTACCTTATTAATCACACGCAAGTGTATAAAAACATTACAAAACAACTGATTATGTTACACATAGATAGATATAATAAATTAGATTTTAATGATTTTTCACTTAAAACGAAAAAGTCATTTTGTGCCGAGTTCAACTTCAAATATTTGAACTCTCGGATTTCGCGAATAATCGATTTATTTGGTGGTTTTGATGGATTCATAATTATGGCAGAAGTTTCAAAATTTATGTATTCGAAGCCAAGTAAACAAACTTGTGTACATACCAGGAGAATAATCACTTAAATGTAATGTAAATGAAACAATAATTACATAATGTAAAACACTTGACCAGAATTTCTTTATATAATATTAGATCATACTGATACTGACTAGTTAACTATATATATAGTAGCAATAATTGTAGCGATAATACTGTTTTGGAGCAGTCTTAGGTTGAAGTTAAATTTTGCATATTTCGCGATTAATATTGAAGCACAACCATAGAAATTGTTCCTAGAATACTCTTCTTGACCAGTCTCAAGTTGATGCTGAAGTTTTCTATTTCACAATAAACACTGCTATCTCTCTTCTCTATGGGTTTTTACATAATATTTATTAATCACGTGAGGAACTTGAACATGCTTCTTCCTAAAAATTGAAATTCTATGTTATATTTACCACATGAGTAACTTTAACACAAATTTGAGTGAAACTTTTCCCCAATATTCGCGTTAAAAAAATGTAACTTAGGATGCTAGTCATTGCCAATACTATTAACAAATCAACAGTTCACATACTGTTTACAGGTTACAAGTAGTTCAATACTATTTTTGGCACCTGAGACTTAGACCCGGAGTCAGGTTTCACAGCTAAGCTCATAACTGGCTGTGGTACAAACATACTAGTCATTGCTAGCTGAGTAGTACCGTCCGTGAAAGTATCCATACTAGCACAATCGACACCAAACATCGCAACTACATCTCCTGCTTCTGCTTCATTGACTTCCTCCATTTCATCCGAATGCATGCGCACTAGCCGAGGAACCTATTCATTATTTATTAAATGTTTAAAAAATTCCATATTTTGCATGAAAATTTATTTGTGATCAACAATTATTATTTCAAAGTCAAAAATTATACTACGTACGCAATTCGATAATTAAATCTAAAAAATGTAATGTGTATGTTACTGTCATGCTTCTAAATCGAAAGGCCAAAATTATAGAAAAAGATGCAAAAAATGTTTCTATATATATTCATATACTCTAATCAATTAGAATAAGTCAACATGTAAAATGTGACTTTTTTGTTCCATTTTGCTTTAGTAACAGTTGAAGACGAAGATATCACTAAACTCATTCTTATGATTAATATGACTTAAAACTACGAACTTTATCATTCAAAACTGACAAACCTTGATTTTCTTCCCAGTCTTAAGATTATGAAGGTACATTCCTCGTTGCACCCTCCCCTGATAGATCCTCATATACGTCAACTGCCCGAATTTCCCTTCTTCCAGTTTAAATGCCAAAGCCACAGTTGGCTGGTCTGGATCGCAGTTAAGGCTTACTTTTTTCTCCGAATCCGCATAGTCTAGAGCAAAATTTGGGACTTCCAGGGGACTTGGGAGGTAATCAATTACCCCATCCAACAGTGGTTGAACTCCTCTAAAACAGTAAATACGAACGATAGAGATAAGCTAAAAAAAGCATATATAGTAAACTTCAGGCACAACGAATGTAATGAGACCACCGAATTACTTAGTTATATCATTAATCGAATCATGGCTTAAAATTAATCATTGATTATTTGTTGTAAGTGAATGTTGCTTAAGGTTCTATTCAGTTATGTAGCACTTCCTCTGGTGGAAATAGGCATTATTTTTTGGACAAAATGGGTTATTTTACATAACCTTCTTGCCTGTTCTTATAAGCGCTCCCCATGAATACTGGCACAAATTTTAGTGCAATCGTCTGTCTGCGAATCGCCCGTTGAAGTACATCTGCCGGAACCTAGGCGTTATAAATGGCATTAAAACATGAAATTGCTAGTATTGATACATACATATTGTTAGTACTTGAATCAAAGTGCACTACGAATTATGAAGTCAAGTCTGACTTCCGAATCACTGAGTATGATAAATATTTCAATGAATAGCTGAACAGGCAAGAAATCAGAGACAACGATTGAAGAGAGAGAGTATTACTGAGAAATAAGAAATCTATAAAAGCCGAATCATCACTTCGTGTGAATACAGTACAAATTAAATCATGCAATTCTTCAATACAAATCTCACATGCATAAATCATTGCACAGTTCATAGGTCGAAAGTAGCAAAAATTATATCCTAACACATATTGATATATGTACACATAAAAAAATGATACTTTTATACATACATACTGATGAATACATACTGATGAATACATACTGATGAATGCATATTCAATTATATAGTATACTCATAAATGCACATGTGCATAAACAGATATATATGTATACAGCCCAACTGAGACGTCCACATGTGCTTACGTACATGCAGCTACGTGAATGCAAATTGCAACAATCATAAAATATTACTCCTTCAGCTTGAAAAATGACATCAATATTACAAGTAAAGGAACTTTAGATGCAAAAATCACTTTTCATGGATATTCATCTTTAAGGTGTAAACGAAAAAGCCATTTTGCACCAAGTATAACCGTAGATTTTTGAATGAAAAGATTGCGCACTTAATCAATGAATTTGGCGGTCCTGAAGACTTGTTACATCAGAAGTTTACTGCACATAGAAATGTTTGTAAAAACTTTCTATGATAAAGCAAAACTTCCTTAACCTATACAATTACCTCAGCATGGAATTCCAAAAGCTATTACAAAATGTTATATTCGATTATTTGACAGCTTTACCACAACTCTGTCTGCTGGTGCATATATTGATATCTCTAATCCGATATATTTGATTAACTGACAATTTTTGGTTTAACTAACAGTATCAGTTTATGGAATATCAACTGCAATACCTCTTCTTCTCCTAAAAATAGCTCCCCCACTTCTTCATCTACATCAGCCACTCGCTCGACCAATTCCTGTCTAGCTAGCATAGTACTTTCTTTTAAATTTTCAGGCACATCAGCTGTTTCGACTGTTTCGCCCTTTTCGCCTCTACACAAATATTAATAGAATAAAAACTGCATAGACTCAAGATATTTTTCTTTTCGGCTGTATCAAAAAGTGCAATCCAGTAAAAAATTGATTTTGTTATAGAAAATCAATCCTAATTTTACGGGTTAGATTGAAATAGTACTTGAGTAAAATCAGGAAATTTGCCTGAAAAATGTAAGAGCTAAAATCAGGGCTGAATTTGAAAAATTTAGCATGTCAAATGACTATAATTAGAATTCTAATCTACTATAAATACGATTAAAATAGAAATACTTCAGGAGACTAACCTGAAATAATATAGAGCTATTCGAATGAGAAAGTTTACTTAAAATAAAATTTACAAGATAAATGAAGAAAAGTAGTAATTTTAGTCATAGTATTTGATAAATAAAGTAATTTTACCAGTTAAATAATCTAAAGAGTACTAATTTGACCTAAAATATTTACTAGCTTAAGTATTTTTACCTAAAATAGTACGCAACTTGTGTGATAACATCTACAACGCCTTCATGCGATGCTTCCAAGCCGATTGGAACCTGAACTAGACAAATAAATAAACATATATAAGCAAATATACATATATCAACATATAAAAATCATCTGCTATAATACACACTAGACTGAGCAGTAAAACTAATCTAGATCATTTGCACCGGGACCGAGCTTTATATAATCATTTAACGTTAATGTACGTTATAAAGTATTACCGAAAGAGATATGAATTCGAGGAACTATTGAATGCATCGATCGTTAATGTTTACCACAGTTTGAGGTGGGAGATAAAGTTTACCACAGTTGGGAGGTAGGGAAATCATAAATATTTTACTTGAGTAATCATAAAAATAACAAAATTGGGAGGGTTAAAATCTAGCCCAGTTGGAGGGAGGGGGAAATCATTCTTCTCATCTTTCTCTAAGGAAAAGTCAATGTAACCTTAACAAATCAGAAACGTGAATATTTTGTTGGAATCATTTACTATTTTCAAGCAAAATCAGCAAAATACAGATCTTACTTAACCAGGTAGTTCCTGATTTAGGAAAGGACTTATGGATTCATTTAATTGCTAATTTTTATCAGCTAACGTAAATCCCAACTGATAATATCACCTTAATTTACTGGAAAAATATTTCTAATTTAGTGCTTTTTTACATTGAAGAGACAAATATCATATAGAAGATGGACTTGCTTTCTACATAAGAACAAATAAATACATGCTATGTAGAGCATATTCAACTATATCCGTCGGTACATGTACTACGTATTATAGTTTATGCTAAACTTAAGCTGCATTGCAGCCAGGCTTGTGCAAATGGGCATTCACAATGGAAACATACGAAGAATTGAAAAAGAAGTGGCTATTAAACAATAAGACTTGAATTTGGCAAAAGGCACATTAGCAGTAAGAACTGTCATGATTACTTAATGGTGGTATAACAGATTGTGTTCGATACTCACTATATATGCCATGCATATGGATCATGTACGAGTTAAATATTAAACTGTAGAAGCTGAACTATGAGCTGATAGTATTGCCTATTTGAACTTGAAATTTGAATGTGATGACTCGCCACTTTAAATGTGGATATCGATGTTCATGGTCAATATTATTTCACTGTCAACCGAATCTTTTTCTCTTGTACTTTTCTCTTTCCGTAAACAATTAGCAATAGCAGATTGATGTACAGAAACATGCATCAAATTAAGTACATTTTGGAAGTTAACACCAAGATCAATAACTTTTTGTGGATAATAATATTCTTCATTGCCTTCTCTGATTTTTCTTGTACAGTTTCACTGAAAAAATTAGATACTTTGATTATTTACATAATGAATTTTCAAACTATTTCTTTTACATTTGATGAATGCAACCTATAAAATTAAACCTCATGAAGTTTTCTAGGACTTAAAGTAAGACATATTTAATATTTGGTGAATTTAAACTTTGAGAAACCTTTAACATAAATAATATAAAAATCCAACTATGCTAACGAGAAGATTTTACTAAAAGGACTTCATCAGCAGCATTCAAATATGAACATTAGAAGGACAAATAATTGCGGGTGAAATGATATACTTAAGCTTATTTTCTAGGTACATGTAGTATAAATCCTGAAATTGAATGAAGCATTTTTTTTAAACTTTTCAGAAATTGTTCTTAAATTTGACCTTCCAACAAAAATAAACTCATTATGAAGTGGAGAATCATCCAGATATGTTTTTCCGTTCAAATCTTCATTTGCAAGTGATAGATTTATTGTCCTTAAAATTTTTCTGTTCAGATTTAAAAAAAATACTTGCCACTTCTACACTTTTTTATTACTATTTAGAAATCAAGGGATAATTAATCTGTTTAAAAAAACTTTCCGTGCTATTGGAAATGTGGTTCTATTCAAATTGCTACACATATATATGTATACCTGAACTGCAGCCGCATTTAATTTCAATTGGTCTCGTAAATCTGCAATGACTTTTTTAGGATTACTGCCGACTCTATCCAGTTTGTTAATAAAAGCAAGTCTCGGGACACTGTACCGCTTCATCTGACAATAACAAAAATTTGGAAAAGCAAAATTATTTGACATGAAACTCTTAAAAAGAGCTTGTACGAATTTTAGAAGAATTAATTTATGCAAAATAACAAGTTAAAAATTAACGATCCGCTTTAAGTGCAGCGATTTCCTATTCATATGACTAACAAGATTAATTTTTTAAAACTTTATTCAATAATAATGTATAAAATGGCACAATAAGAAATAAAAGAGATACTATCTAGGCATTTACATAGGACATCATAAATAAATTGCATCATCTATGTTGAGAAGATATCAGAGTAATTTTTCACTTTCACAATTTGACCACAAGATACCAACAATTAGATTGAATTGATCAAACACTCTCTTACACATATTATAAGTAATGATACCTTATTTATTTCTAAAATATCAGTATTCATTATTTACCCAAAATTACCCCCTGAACACCTACCTCCTCGCAGCAATACTATCAGCATTCAACTCAATTCGAGATCCAAATGTTCCACTTAGCCTCGCAAAAATTATCAATTTACCCTACTTTTAATACGGAAATGGGTTCTTCATAACAACTGACCTGTCGATCTACAGTAAGTGACTGAGATTGAACCCCACTGACCCCGCATAACACTAACACAGCACCATCCAACACTCTCAACGCTCTTTCCACCTCTATAGTAAAGTCCACATGACCGGGGGTATCGATAATATTAATATGGTTGTCGCCCCAAGAACAAAACGTTGCTGCTGATTGTATAGTAATGCCTTTTTCCCTTTCTAATTCCATACTATCCATTTTAGCTCCAATACCATCTTTGCCACGGACATCATGAATGGCCTGGAAACAAAAGAAAAATATTTACTTCTCTATAGTTGATCAAAGCAAAGATGCTCATAAGATTTTTTGTTTGTAATACTGCACTTGAATCATAAACTAGTTACTCAGTTTTTTTTGCAAAGTATGCTCAATTTAATACAAAAGAATCAGTCTGCAATTAAATATAAATACATTTATATATATGTACGTATGTTTTATTTTCAACAATAACTTGATTTTTTAGAAATTACAAAGAGTTTTACTATTAACTGTTGGAACACAGCAAGTGACCATCAGCAGAGAATAGTACTATTAAAATTTGAATCTTTCACGAATTTATTTAAAACGATTTTACAGTAAAAAATTAATTGATGCTCGTGAAATGGAAAATGCAATAAATTACATCCAATTTATTTGGGAAAACATCAATAAAAATTTAAAGGAAATCTATCGTGCCACCGTCGTCTGTCTAGATGCTATAAAAGTATAGAAAGGAAATGTAAAAAAGAATTTGAACAATAAATACGTCATTATAATAACACATTTTGGATGACTATGTAAGGGCGAGAATTTAATTTGATGGTTTTGTAGCTTATATTCAATTCATTATTGCTGGAAAAGGCAGTGTCAGAGAAGAAATTATTTAATGTGTTTATTTACATAAATAAATGAAAATAAAGCAATTAATTTTTTTCACTCAAAATATGTTCATTATTTTTTTCTCAAATTTAGATTATATTTAAACATCTTTTATGCGATGCTAACATATTTTTTATTTAGCTTAGACAGCGGAGAATTTTTTCTGTTTATTGACTAAATAATTGAAATATGTATTTATCTACCCTGCTAAAAGGATATTTCAGATTGATTTTTGAAAGGTTAAAAATACTTGAACATCTCTTCCTACATTAGGACAAAAATTTTGAATTCAAACTGAACTGATTAAAACTATGGCATGAAAATTGCCTTCGTACGAAAAAAATACTCAGTGACGTGTCAATATGATTATATCTTAATTTGTTGCATAATGTTTCGAACTTTCTCAATATTTTATCTTTTGGGAATTACTATGCAACAAAAAATGATACTTTAAAATCTTATCACTGACCTTTATTCTACCAGTATAAAAGAGAATTCGCTCAGTCAGTGTTGTTTTCCCACTGTCTATATGCGCCGATATACCAATATTTCGTACACGACTCATGTACGAACTTGGTTCTGAGCATTGAACCTCTTCCTTCGCCGTTGATAGACACTGTAATCTATGCCGCGTATTGGTAAATAGAAGATTTCGCCGGCACGAAGCAATCCACGATATTCTTAGCATTATAAAACTTAGGGACTTCCTGGACAAATCTCAGTGTTTCGCAAGTCAACTGCAATAATAAGATATTTCCACTTGATTTTGATGGCAAATAATAACAAAATCTGTGATTAAAAATTATTCGGTATTTCAAAATCAATGGCGCAAAAGGCAAAAGTTTATGAAGGTTCTGCCATAAGAGCATAACTGACACGGTAAAACCGAGCCGACTTTACGACGCAACCAAATTTATTTTTCGGTGTGAGTATGAATTGATCACTGAAAAATGCATCATTAGCAAATATTTTTTTATAAATTCAATTGAAATTAATTTTTAACTTGTTAATTGATGCAAAATCTAATGCATAGTATAATCTAGTAGCACTAAGGAAATTTGAAAACTTCAACAGCTAGTCGTTCTTAATTAAAGAAGTTGTACATCTTTTTAAATAATACTTTCGATTCAATTCAATTCGTGTCTTTGACCATGTGGGTGATTTAAAATGAGAGCTGGCATGATAGATTAAATATAATTTCGAAATCAAAGGCTACTTTAAAAAATATCATGTATAGAGTATTAACATGTTTTCACAACCCCAAGTTTGCAGTTGACTCAAATTGCACAAACAGTAAGTTTTTCAAATTTAACATATCAAACCATGAATGACTTAAATTAACTTTTTGTTTTATTTAATAAAATATTTTTTCAAAAGCAATGTATTATTGCTCTACCTAAGCAAGATTATTTATGCCAAATACAAGCAAATAATAGTCATGAATTTGTGTTGAAGCAATATAATCTGACTTTATCCTTGGTCATCAAAATAAGATAGTAAAATATACCTTTTCGTCCCTTAACGATTGTTATCAAGACATTTGCTGTCTCTAAACCTTGGCAAATAATAATTACTCAAATATTTAAGTTCAATAAAATCAAATCCAATTATGAAAGCACATCAATTGATTTACTTGAAAATTTACTTGACACTGTACCAATAATAAATTTGTTTTTTTGAAAAGATATAAAACGTATAGACTGAATGCAGATAAAAATGATGTGAGGACTGCTCTTGTTATTAAAATTTCATTATGTTTGAGATTAATAGTACACATATCAAAGTCACTTCAATTTTCTATACGCATCTTTTTAAAAGTTAAGAGTGATCTGCTTTAATCTATGACATTGGTGCAGCATATAATTAAACCATTTAAAATTTGTATTTTTTTGTTGAGGCTACATTGTAATTGACATTAAATATTTTAACAACTTATAATGCTAAAGCATTTAGCTTTAGATTTAAGATCACTTTTTCTACACCAAACTAGTACTAAGTCATTTACACTTATTATCATCAAAAAGCTATTAGACCTACTAATTTTCTGAAAAAATACAAGTTTGCAGCAAAAAATAAATCTGTACAATTCAACAGAATGAACAGAATTGTTTTAACAGAAGCTGTCAAAATTTTTACTGGTTACTGTTTCCAATCTCAATCAATTTTACTGTCCATTATTGTCATGATACACAACAAAACAGGCAAAAAATTTAAGAGTAATAATTCAAATATACATTATATCTTGACCTGTATTGTGACAAGTGATTACACTTCTTGAACACAACATTAGCAATTCACGAACTATTGTGTGACTAGACAATTTTGAGAATGTGACTAGACACAAATAAAGAATGTCCTCAAAAGGAATATCTGCAGTTACAAGTAAAAAGGAATTAACTCATGATAAAAGTTAGTTCCTGGCAGTTACTCAAATACTGTATAAGTTGTATTCTACAGCTCTAAGTAAATAACTGGCATTTCTTATGCTTCCCCAACACAATGTTTTGATATTACTTGTTGTTTTATGATTTATTCATCTCATGACAAACTTCTATCTCCTGCTATGGCACACATATGCAGATGAAATTTAGCAAAAATTTTGGATATGAGGTAATGCACTATCATCTTCAATATTTTTTACCATCAGTCTGCTCTAGTTATCAGAGTGACTTCCAATCACTTCACTATTTTTCAATTTTGAAAAAACATGGCTGCTACAAGGGCACAATGGTGGTATGTGATTTTGGTTTTTGCAAATGTTAAGCCTCTTATTTTTGTATTCCTATATCAATTTGTAACTTTTTCCTCTACTTTCTTGTCTGCTGTACTATTAATTTTATGAGTTGTTCAAATCCTGCTGTTTAGAAGAAATGTATATTGAAGTGTAATTAATAGCAGCCATTCATAGAACAAGTTAAGTACAGAAAATTGAGTTCACACTTTTACTCTTTTACATAAGAGCAAAGTAAAATTTGCTGAACAAATATATTGCTATGAATGAATGATAAAGTATTGTAGTTTGTTTTTTGCTATGCAAATATGGAACAAAAAATTGTAATAAAAAATAAGCAGCCTGCAGTCTTCTCTTTGCAGATTTTCTTAAAAAAGGAATTCAGATTAAAAAGGTCTCTGCTTGCAACTGATACCTAAGTCTCATTTAATTCATTTCCAGGTTCATTACAAGAACTTTTTTGTAAAGTAATAAATAGTTTTCATCTTTAAACTGAATTTGCTATGATTTTTATTTTATTGAAAGGAGTATTGGTCTTGATGGGCAAAAATTGATAAAATTGCTATGCAAATCTTGAAAAACAAGCTTTTCTATATTAATAGGTAAATTGCAACTTTGTACTTTAATGGTATTGCCAATCAGGTTAGTGCAAAGAAATTAATAATTAAATGTTCACATTTACTAGCTGCAGTAAGAAAAAGTAATATTTGAAAGTAATTAATTTGACACTAATAGCTCATTTAGTCATCTACAAAACTAGCATTTACCCAAATAAATAATGTATACTGATGGTCAAAGCTAAGTTTGATGTATTAGCAATGCAACCAGTAGCTCACAACCAGAATGAATGATAAACAAAAAAACTGCATTTGTAAAAGCAATACCATGATGCGAAACAGTAAAAAAGATAGAAAGGCGTAACTTAAAGCACAAAGGAATTGAGCAGTAGAAAAAACTGTTGGTATATAAAATGTCAAGAAAAAGGAAGCTTCAGATGTACTGCAACTGTAATTGTGAACCTGATAAAAGTACAAAGAAGATGACAAAGTAAAAATAATATACTTGGCATCTTCTCTCACAATGTAGTGGTAGAAAAGTTTTGAATGCATTAAATATGGTAACATAAATATGAAGCAATAGAGCAGCTATGTGGTTAAAAGAACATCATATACTTTCATTGCAAACTAATAATAAGAATGTAGACCAACGTAGTACTAACAATGTATATGAATGTCAGGATCTAATTTGTTGCCGTGCGATTCGCTATTGAACCATGATTATTTTGTCATAAAATGTTGATTTGTGTACGATTCTTTCAAAGAACTGTGCTCATTTTATCTTTTGTGATGTGTTGCGAGATTCATTCTTGGCAACACATGAAGTAGGTTCTAACATACTAAATTAAGCGTGTGTCTCTCTTGTATTTTTGGTTTACCTTGTGTTGCTGATTATATACGTGAAATTTGGAAATTAGATCCTTACAATGAACTATAGGATTAGATATACCAACACCAGAGATAACAGCAAAATTAAGAAGAAAGATGCGTTATTTTTACAACGTTACAAATGTAAAAAATCAAATTCATTTTTGTCAGGATCTAATATGTTTTGCCGTGTATTGTTTATTTGTCTACAATTCTTTCAGGGATATGTAATTATATCGACTTAATTCGGTTTGTATGTGCAAGTTTAGGTTGATAATGTTGACAAGATTCACTCTTGTCAACACATGAATTAAGATTAATTGAAAAGTATTGAACGTGTAGTATTTCAGTGTTATATTGTTCTGGTTTTATGATTTACACTTGATACGATTTGTTAGTCTTGACAATTTTCCTGAATCAAGTTAACTATGGGTTCAATATAACTTATCTAAAAAAAATTACAAACATAATCAAAGAAAACTTTTGATTAAGGATACTATGCATCTTTAAAATTGACTTAATTTTTGATGATAGCAGGGCATTATATCATGGCAAATCTTTTACCAAAAGTTATAGAAATGAAAAAAATTAGGTGCACAACAAAGTACTGTCAACATATATGTACTTTTATGAAGATAGTATACATAACAAAAAATATTTGAATATGACAAATGGGATGGAACAGTTCATCATAAAAAAAAGTTTGGTAATATTTTTGTATTAAACCAAAACTTTACTGATAATTGAACTTCAACAACTACTATATCAGCTCTTTTTCTCATATATTGGTGGATTGGTTGAGATTTTCAGCATACTAGTATTTGTAAACAAACAAAACACTTACTAGCATCATCATTGAGAAAATTACATTCTTTCCAATGCACTCTTGCACATAATGATCAAGTTTATTTAGACAATATGGTTTAGTAACAAATTTATGAAGATATTGATGGTACATTGGTGTTCACATAAAAACATATAATTCAAATTATTTGCAACCAACAACTTTCTATTACATAAGAACAAAATAAGTGGAAAAATACAAAAATGAACAGCAAAAATGACAAAGATACCATTGAGATAGCTAAAAAAAATTAAGTCGAATAACTAATTGTGTGCAGAATGCAATGGAATTTGTTAAGGACCAATGAAATAAGTGAGCAAATGAACTTTGGATTGTTGCAATGGAAAAAATTACAGCAGCTGTTAAAAGAACTCTTGAGGATTCAAAAAATTTTTGAAATCAATATACTATGCTTTGTACCTAAGAGAGTACAAATGGCAATATGATGCATCTAAAGATATTAAAAAGAAAATGTCATATTTATTTCACAGATCTAAAGAAAAGATAACATTTCAAATGCCATGACAAGCATACATTAATTGTTAAATTATACCAAAACTCTAAAATGCTACTTATATTTTGCACTGCATCTCTAAAATCTAAAAGTATATGAAAATGATTGGTTCCATGATAGAATCATGTTATAAAAATCTTTTAAAAGCATTTAACAGAAACTTCAAAAACAGTTAATAAATCATTGTCTAAATGAACACTAAAATACAGCTTGATGATGTGAATAAATGAAAAAAATTGACCCATCGCACTTTTTACAAATGCAAGTAGTCAATAATAGCAAATCTAAATGTATTAAAACTAACTGTTCTTTTTTACAAACTTTTAATTAGGGTCCTAGTACATACTACTGATACTAAGGAATTACCAAATAAGGTGCATCTCACATTGAATTATCTTGTGCATCATTTGCATATAATTAGCTTAAGTTTCAGTATGCATGACAAAAAATTTGCATTTAATGGACTCTTTATTATGCACTAGCCTCATTTTCCTTAATTGATACTTAAACAAGGTGATGTCATCTTGAATTGTTGATTTAAAAAGTTGATAGACAATCCCTAGGAACATATGAAAACTTAAATATTTTGCAAGAATGAGGGGCGCATTTCTGTTGCTACACACATATTGATATTATTTATACATATATCATGATGTTAATTTAGCTCAAAAAGGAGTGTTTATTATACATGTCAGGAACTGTACCTTTACAGATCAGATTCAGTTACTGTTGGCCAAGGACTCGGTACCAACCAAGTGACTTGGGTTTCATCTGTAAGTCATTGTAAAATGCTGTTTGCATCGCAAAGGTTTCTTTTTGCAACACTTGTGAGACAAGTTAATATATTGTTCTATTATTCTTTCTTGTTTTACTATTACTTACAATATTTTTTGACCGGTTCTGACATAGTCATAGTTTGCAAAAAGTTTTGGTATTTAGTTAAAACATTAGACCACAAGCAATGATGCATTATTTTCACAGTTAAATAAGTTATAAAAAGAGTTAATGGAGTTACAGAGCATTGTGCTACATGGAGATAATTGAATCTTGCAGATAGAAACTATTGTGGAAGAGCAGAAAGAAATTGTTGCAACATTAGAAACTCAAAATGATCAAAGAACTATAACAACATTTTGAGAACCACATATAGCAGATCTAGAAGCTTTTGCTGGCAATAGAAAGAAGGTGCAACAATTTCTAGTACAACTCAAAAACATGTCCAGTGCACAACCTTCTCAATTTCTGGACAATGAAGCAAACCTTGCATACACCATTTCACTTCTTTGGGGGTCAGCATTCAATTGGATTGCACCATATTTAGAAGCTGATCACAAAATTTTACATGATGCAGACAAACTTGCCAATCTCTTTCTTTGAACATCTGGAGATGCAGACAGATTGTGAAATGTGGAGCATAATATCCTAAAGATCTGTCAAAGAAACTGCCTTGTTACTGTTCTTGTATCAGATTTTCAAAGATTGGCATTAGAGCAAAAGTGGTCCCAGACTGTGCTTTTTTGTTTTTTTTATCAGGCATTGAACAATACACTGAAAGACAAAACCTGTTAGGTCAAACAACCCACAACTACTGAAGATTACTACAAACTAGCAATGCAGTTGGACCATTGCATATCTGACCAAATTGACAAAAAGCAATATGGGTCAAGCATTTAATCATCTCAAACCATCACAAGACCTAATTGACAAAATAATGTAGATGACAATATTGACAGAATGGTCATTGCTTCCAGTAAAGTCATTTCAAAGCCTAGACCAATTCAAGATTTTCCAACTTGTCTTTCCAAATTAAAGAAAAAATCAGCTGAAATCAAGTCCAAAAGTAGTAGCATGGGTGGAGAGAGTAGTATTAAATCCTGTCAATCACAAACCGTGACAGAAAAGAACCATTGTGAAAACAGTCACTTATGCTGCTATTGTGGTAGTGACAAACACTTTGTCACTTCACGCCCCCAAGTGCCAAAAAAAAACTTGAGAGCCCACCACAATTAGGAGTACGGATGGGCCTGCCAAATTCCTCAAACATACACCATGCTATTGGTCCAAGGCTGCTTGCCAGTGTCATCTTAGGCCCAAAACTTTGAGACCAGTTATACATTCCATTTCAGTGTACCACTAAGCAAAATACAACTGATAGGAGTATAAACTTGTTGTCACCTGTAGTGGGAAAATTACCTTTGACTCCTCTTTCCAAAAATGCTCATCATTGGAATGGTACCCCAGAACTATTAGAGTGCAAAGCCTTGATTGATTTGGGGTCTGACCTCAGTGCTATAAGCGATGAGTTTGTACAAAGTCTTGGAGAAACTACATTAATGTTATCTACTCCCTATCAACTGGAAGTTATCAACAGAAGTGTTCTGTCATTCAGTACCATCACCCATTACATAATACTTTGCTTATTATACAATGTTCACCTCTTCCAGTTCAAATCCTATATTATTTGTAATGCCCACATTGTGATTATATTAGGGATGGACTAGTTACATACATTCAACCCAAATATTTACTGGAGAAAGTTAGCCATTGAATGGAAGGATGAATCTACTCAAACTGTTAAAACTAAGATTAACACCCTAAAAACCATACTTGAAAAGAGTGACAAATCTAGTTATGATTCTGAAAACAATTGAAAAACTACTCCCAAAGAACCACTCAAATATTTAATGGCCTCAATGCACACTTAAAGCAAATATTTTTTTCCACAGAACCAACTTTCAACAACCTTGCCAAAGTAGCCAAACTTGAAATCTCTATCAAAAGCATTAAATCAAAGTTACCAATCCGATATCATGATTACTCAATAGTTTTTTCAAAATATAAAAGTGATTCACTGCCCAGGCATTGAAGATTTGATATGGCCATTGAAATATTCCCCAATAAAATGATTCTGTGGGATCCAACATACACCTTTTCAGTACCTGAACTAAAAGTACTCTGAGCATATACTGATGAGAACCTAAAAAAGGGGTACATTTGCCCCTCAAAGTCCCCCTCAGGGGCCCTCATCTTTTTTGTCAAGAATAAGTCAGGGGAGCTACATCCATTCATCAATTATTGGGGACTTAACAAGATATCTGTGAAAAACAGGTACCCTCTTTCCCATATTCACAAACCAGTTACACGGTTTACAAATGCGCATGTATTTACAAATATCAATCATTGCAGCACATTCAACGGTTTGAATAAAGCACAGGGACAAGTGGAAAGTGGCATTCAGGTGCCATTTTGAACACTTTGAATATACAGTTATGTCTTTTAGTCTGACAAATGCTCCTGCCATATTTCAAGCTTTTATGAACAAAATCTTTTATGGCATTCTGGATGTGTTTTATTGTATACTTTGATAACATTCTGATATACTTGGAGACATATGAAGAATATTTGACACAAGTTCTAAACATTCTGAAATGATTACAAGACAATGCACTTTATGCAAAACTAAAAAAATGTAATTTTTTAGTTAACTGAATTGAATGTCTGGGGTATATATTTCAGATGTAGGTCTCAAAGTAGACCTCAATTGCACAAAGTTCATTTCCAATTAGTCTGTACCCACAAAGTTTAAGGAACTGTAGTCTTTTTGGGATTCACAAATTTCTGCAGTATATTTGTTCTGCATTATACTGAAACAATTAAACAGTTATTATATCTATTAAAGAAAAACGTTCTGTTCACATGGTCCAAAGACTGTCAAAGTGCAGTGATCCAGTTGATGGAGGTCTTTGTACACTATGATATATTGGTACATACCAATACAGTGAAGCCTTTTATCCTTGAAACAAACATATCTGTCTTTGTGTTAGGCTGTATCCTGTTTCAATCCTACAATGACAAGTGGCAGCCAGTGGCGTTTAATTCAAGGAAACTAACACTGGCCAAAATAAACTACAAGATCCATGACAACAACTTGTTGGCAATTATTGTGTACTTCTATCATTGGCATGCACTGCTTCTAAGCAATGAAGAGCTTATTCAAGTGTATACAGACCATTGAAACTTGCGCTACTACACTTCCACATATAAGTTAATCCGGTGACAGGTGAGATGGTTGACTTTTCTCAGTAATTTCCATTTCAAAATTATCTATTGTGCAGGTAAAGAGTGTGGGAAACTAGACATCCTATTTAGGTGCAAGGACTATAAACTTGAAGGAGATGATCAATACGTGCGGTTACAATACAAGGCAATATTGGATAAGGGTAACTTCCTATTAGCCATCACAAGATTAACTGATGGAACCCTATTGAAGAATATTACACAAACACAATTGAAAGATATAGTTCTGAAAAAATTTCAAGCTACAGGTACTATTACATTAATTGATAAAGTCTTGTATTTTCAAGACAAAATTGTAATACTGTTCAAGCTAATTCAGTTTGTGCTGTGTGAGTGTCACAATCAAGTTCTTGCGGGTCACTCTGGCAGTAGGAAGACTTTCAATTTGTTTATCAAACCTACTTGTGGCTGTAAATGCAAAAAGACATCAATGATTACATTTAAATATGCAACATCTGTTCCCATGCAAAACCCATCCAAATGAATCCTGCAGTTCTACTACACTCCCTACCTATAGCCCCTCAATGTTGGTTCTCAATCTCAATGGATTCTATCACTGATCTTCCATTCATCAATGGTTTTGATTCAATTTTGGTTGTTGTTGACCAATTTATAAAAATGGCACACTTTGTTCCCTGCACCAAAACAATAACCGCAGCTTGGTTATCAACCTTACTTCACCCAAATATTGTTAGAATTTGTGGGTTACCACACAATGTTGTCTCCAACTGTGGTACACAAATCAATTTGCACTTTTGAACGGCTGTTTTACAAATTTGTGACATTCAATATAACTTATCAAGTGCCTTCCGTCCTCAAACTGATGGACAAACTGAACATACAAACCAGACATTAGAAAAATACCTCTGCATATACGTAAATCCAAATTAATAAAATTGGGTCATGAATTTACCCCTTGCAGAGCTCGTGTACAATTTTATGTACCATGACTTCATTGAAATGTCCCCATTTATGGCAACTTACAGGTTTGAACCATTGACAAATTTGGATACTGAATTGCTTCCCAACTTAATGCCAACTGTTCATGAATGGAACAACTGGATGATGGAAAACCATAGTTTAGTTCAACTCTAACTTAAGTGGACTGCAGATCAAACAAAGTGGTATGCTGATTGCAAGCAATGCCACATGAAATTTCAGGTGGGTGATCATGTATTCCTTAATTGCCAAAACATTCCCACCAGACAACCGTGTTGCAAACTTGACTGGAAGTAATTTGGGCTTTTACTATGTTGGAATGCATTAATCTGGTTACGTATCATCGGAATCTACCCCAGTCATTTGAATGTGTCATGACATTTGCTGATCCTGCTCTCTCTTTAAATTGTTATAGCGCAACTGCTCAAATATGTTTATCAATGTTTGTCTATGTTTGCTTATAATTTGTCAATACCTCTTCTCATATTTTTGCCTCTTTTACCTCATTGCACTTTTATTCCGATTGTGCCTTAAATACCTAACTGTTTATGTTAACACCTCTGTCATAATCCTTTATGGACTTCCTTGTTATACACCTACAATTTACCATTTGTGATCATTCTTGTAATTAATTGGAAATCTCTTTGACTATTTTCTACAACCAGTTTAACGGACAAAAGGTTCACCCTACTTTCATCATGCTCCCGTGAAACTCTTTTTTACTGTCTTCTATTCCACTTAAAACTCCGTTTCAACTGACCAGATATTATGCCAAAGTTGTCATCAGAACTATAGTTCTGCTTGAATTGGCATTGTTATCAATTACTCAGCTTTACTCCCTTTTGTTTCTGCCAAGGACAATTTCTTAGAACTACTTAATTCTGGAATTTTTACAAGTTTACCAATTTAAATTACTACGTTTACTTACGGACCAAAATATTCAGTGAGATTTGACAAGATTCACCAAAAAGCCAGTTTTAAGGGCACTTTAAAAGGGTATACTGCAGGAACTAGTGGGGACGTTTATTTGCTCAGTCTTGTGTCTTTGTTCACTCTTCTTCAAAGTTTATTGAAATTTGTATTTTATTAAATCTTATCTTTGCTTTGCTTTGTCTGCCCTCTGCCATACATTGGACACTACCCACTACAGAGCCACTTCATCCATAACAGTACTACTAATATATTATATTACTAAATTTTCCTTCTTCCATCAAACAGGATATATGCACAATGTGTTCCATGTATCGTTATTGTCAAAGAAAAAATTGAGCATGTTGATTGGCCAAAAAACAACAATCCGCCACTATTATTGGTCAATAATGCTGGTCCTTTGTACGAGGTCAAAGACATTATCGGTCACTAGAAAATAAATGGTGTACTACACTACTTGATTGCATGGATGGATTACAGCTTGGAGGATTATGCATGGGAGCCAAAACTGTGTCTCACAAACCGCAAGGACTTATTAGTTACATACAAACAGCTTGTTCCCTGCTCCCGAGTACTCAGCCTGGGGGAACTGTCAAGAACTGTACCTTTATGGATTGGATTCAGTTATTGCTGGCCAAGGACTCCGTACCAACCAAGTGACTTGGGTTTCATCTGCAAGTAATAGTGAAATGTTGTTTGCATTGCAAAGGCCACTTTTTTCAATGCTTGTGAGATGAGTTAATATATTGCTCTATTATCCTTTCTTGTTCTTCTTGCTATTTCTTGTCATACTTCACAACCGGTTTCAATGCAGTCCTCATAATACATCAAAATCTATAGAAACAACTCAGTATTTAGTAAAAATGTCATAAATGTTTGCCATGATAAATTGGTAAATGTTCCATTTCATATTGTAATTCTATAGCTTTTATTTATGCTTCCCCATATATTTTCTTATACATCCAGTTGGTACAAGTCTCATGCTTACAATTTCAGAGCAAGTCTTTCTTTGTTTGCACCGCATATGTTTCCAACTTTTTGACATGCTAGGCTTCGCTTTGAGCAGAGGCAAACATCGTATTGCGGATAAGAAACTATTGCAACCTTCAATTACTGAACAATATGACTATCCATAGCTTGCTAGCAATTATTATCATCATCTACATACTGGGTTAGATATATACTAGTGAGTCCTACCACGACAAATACAATGACAACTGCAACAATCCTTGTAACTGACTTGGAATTTGGTGTCTATAAATAGAAAATATTATTCTGGCAGTTTTCGATATATGATACCCAGATATTTTGTCATCTTTTGTGAAAAAATCTTTGGGATGCACTAGGCATGTTCTCAGGCAGCTGATGTAATGTCTTCATGCACGTGTATATATGATATTGTTTTATATGCATAATTTTTTCGAGAAATACGAATTAATTCTTTGAATTTTGACCCTACATGTTACCGGTAAAGATATTATCTTACCTGAGCACAAGATAATAGTAGTGAGCAAATCTAAAATGTCATTAACAGCCAGACTTCCATGTGAACTTGAAGATACATAGCGAGCCTATAACCTGGCAACAAAATACCCGAAAAGTTTTCAACTGGTCATAAACTCACAATAGAATTCATCATTTTACAGCACCGTCTCCACTTGATTGCATGCTGGAGTACTAAAAGTCGTCATCACTGATTAATCACAGTATGAACAAAATAAGATTTTAATCAAGTACTTAAGCGCATACGTCACACAATTCGATAGAAAGGCTTTTTGATGAGGACTCTATGTTTTGTAAATATGCTTTCATTACGTTATTTATACAACATTGCACTCTTTAGATGCCAATTCGAAAAACATGAGCGCCAAAAATCATGATTTTTATCCTCTACCTATCCCGCATTCTGCTAACCGTTTATATCCTTCAATAGTGCGTAATATTGGTTCTAAATCAGAGCTTTTCACGACGGCAAACTCTCGTCCACCACATCCAGTACTTGAAGTAATAGGTTGCAGGCATGAAGAGGTAAGACCAAAATATGCTGTTCGCAGACATAGCAATTCGGCGATTCCAGTTCGTTATGGTGCAAACCTTCCAAGACACAGCATCAAAATGGACACGTTAGCAAATTTTCCTTCATATCTCACGTGTGACTTAAATTTTATCTATGTTCCTACGAAAATAGTTCATCAGAACTTTCTCTGCGTAGCTCCAACTGTACATGATGCAGAAAGTAATTTTATCGATGAGTTGAATGGAAACGAAACATTGCGGCTACACCGTAAAACTAGCGATTCATCTACCGAGCGCGGTAGATATCATTACGTCAATGATAGTGAATATAGTAAGCAAAATCAAGGGGATAAATATATACACGATTGTTCAGATTTGAGAAACGAGTTTGTCGATAAACAACGGTGCGAATCTGAATGTTTTTTAGAAGTTGATAATGCATCAAGATATAATTCACACGAATTTCGCGATCGTGGCATGCAGCTGAATGGTTGCCAGATAAAACGGAGAATAGCTAGTATTTATTCCGATATGGGTGATTGCCAGTATCAACTTCCAAATCGAAATGCTGAATTTTCTTCTACAAATAGTAGCATCCCGATCATAAGTCCGGGTTCTGATTGTAAGGGTATGAAGAAATCATACCAACATCTAGCTGAGATCGATTCAAGTCAGTACATGAAAAAACTAAGTTTAGCACATGTACAGATTTATAATGATCACTGGACTGACAGGCCCAAGCGGCTGGACCCAAAGAAAAGACACAATAAGCTCGATCGGCTGCATTCTTTCTTTAAACATATTCAAAATTCCAATCAGAATTTGCGAAATTCAAATGAACGCATGCACTGCATTTTACAGAATCAAAATTCACCGATGGGAAAACTTATGATGCAGAATGCCAGTCTCCGCAGCGTCTTGTTTGAGTTACAAAGCCTTCAGAGTACAGACATTGCTGTTTCAAAGGAGAGACTGCTATCCTGCATAAAGTACATAGACAACCTATTAGCACCTTGAACTCTCAATTACATATCAAATGTCCTGTGAGCTTTGCTCAGCCTTAAAAGTACTAAGGCAGTTTGAATTATGGAAAGACTGCTTTCCTATATAACGTGTGTTAATGGTCGTTAACTATCGTTAACTATTAAGTGCTTTAATGCTACATATCGCGTTATCTGTAAAAAATTTCTTTACGCGTCTTGCATTGTAAACTTTATATGAAACATAGTTCAGCATTAAAACCGTTGAATGATTAATCTCATACAGCCAAAAAAAAGGAAAATATCACATACTCACATAGCAACTAATATGCTGATCATCGTAATTCATCATTTTCCAGTTACGACTCGTATTGCACAGTTGATTTTCATGTACCAGCTGAGAAGTTTTATGCTTTAAAATATATTTTGTGGGTAAGAAGCTCCCCACTCTTGAAATGCTTGTTATTTATAGTGGGAAAGTTTAACAGGAAAATATAAATGCATCAATAAATACTGTGCAAATCACCTACGTCAATTTCTAAAATCTCGAGATGTTTTACATTCTATTGATGTCCATTCAATTTGGCATGTAAATGCAAAGAAAATGTTACTTTGAAATTCAGCAAACCATAAATTATCAAAAGAAAAAACAAAATCAAGACTAAATCTATTTATTATATGATAGAAATGCAAGTAGTTAATTAAATTGCTACAGAAATGGTTTTGATTATAGTTTCCTGGGGCAAATTTCATCTGCATTAACTCACCCAACAGGGGCAGTGCAGTTTTTGCAAAAAAATAAATTACCCAATAATATTGCATGAAAAAAAATCTCTTCAATTCCATGTTAAAAACCTTTTAGCTTAGATTAAATTACAAACATCAAGCAAAATACTACTTACTATTTGATATTGTCTAATCTAGACTAGAGTTCTACAAGAAATTCAGTGTGTAGATACTTTTATTGAGACCATAACACTATCTCACTTCACAAACATTAGTGGTTCCAAGTAATTTGCATTGCAGTATTATATCCATGCATTTATTTGCTAACAAATACGAGTTATAGTCATTGTGTAGAGGAGCAGTAAACACTTTCAACTCCTTTAAGTAGATTAGAAATAGCTGCTTATGGACATTACTGCGGTACTGCTCCTGGTATGCATATCTTTTGGTTTTGTATTTGCCTCTGTCTATTGGGGGTGCATACTTAATTTAATTTCTCTACTAATGCTACTCATATATTGTGTTCACAAGTGACCCCAAACAAGCTAAGTATAAGAAGCATCATGAAAAATAATTCCAGTGAAACAATATCAAATGTAACTTATCAAGAATTTCTCAGGAGATTGCAAGTTGTTAACCATTTGAAACCTACATTTTGGTCAATGACTGGGGACATTGGCTACTCCTCATTTCACAACTAATGTTGATATTGTGAATCATTTACCTCTTTCTTCTAATGCCCCCTGATTAATTAAATCCCAACTTGCTCTCCAATGGATAAGCAAGGCTCTAGACAGTCAATAAGTTCCATTTCCTCAACTTGAGTAAGCTTTCTTACAGGCACCCCAAAGTGATTACAAAAGCGAACTTTTTAATTCTTCACCTATCAATTTTCAATTTAATTGCAGTACTATTTTCATGCTGAGTTCTGCGCCTATTCAGACTGAGTAAGGTCACTCAAGATACTCTGCTTTAATACTGAGCCTCAAATGTCACATTGAGTAAATTTGCTCTTGATACCATGTAGTGTAGCCACTGGCAATGCCGCATCTCTCTAATGTACAAATACATAATCCTTTTTATTACCATCATGACAACTCAGTGATATCTTTTCCTATCGGTTCTTAGAAATCTCAATACTACCTCATTTTCAGCACTTTAATAATATGAATACGGGCAATTTGAGTCTGCCAAGAATATAAGAATAGCAATGCATAAACCTCCTTTGCCTCAGCTACCAAAAGCTAGCATTTGTTCTGTCTTCTTACCTTGTCCAAGTAGATTGGCTGATATGTGACTTCTGATCATAATCTTCTTCAGGTCCAACTTCATATCTTTTTGATACCCATTGAAGTTAGTTTCAATTTTCCATCATTTAATTTATCTGCAGTTACTATTCTAGAAAACTTATTTCCACAACCTGCCACTGTCAAGACTAATTAATCGTATCAAGTGTAGGCCAGAAAACCAGAACTATATAAGCACAGAGATACTACATGTTCAATACAATTTCATTTATCTTAGTTCATGTGTTGACAAGAGTGAATCTTGTCAACATTTTCAATCTATGCTTGCACATACAAACCAAATTAGATTATATAACTACAAATCCCTGAAAGAATTATAAGTGAATAACAATACACGGCAAAAACATATTAGATCCTGACAGCCATATATTAAGAAACCAAGAGTAGTACGCACATTTTTTGCCTAAATGCACAGAAAATGCCATTTTAAACTCTTTTTAGTTGCTTTCAGTACTCTGAACCAAAAAAAACTAATAGAACTGCAACATGAGTTTAACACTTGATTTAATTCTGATCATTCTACATGTTTTCTTAGAATTAGAATTCATAGGTGCTTATTACATGCTGTGGACTAATACTACAAATGCTGTACCTGCAGCACATTTGATTTAGAACATTCCTCATAGCATGTGCAACTAAATTGTCACTTTTATCCGTTCTACACATAAGAAAACATCCCTGCAGACATACTTGATTATTCTTACATTCAATATGTAACTATTTGAGTGGTTTTATATATTTTATACAGAAATATGCTATCAATTTCTCCAAAATAAACAATTTTGAGCCTGGCAGCAGTGTTACCAAAATACCAAGTGCACTTTCTTCACAAAAGAAAACTGTTAGTCTCTGGTAAAAAAATATTGAGCCTATAGTCTTGAAATCTATATGTGAGTCTGTACTCAATGTCTTTATATATATTTGTACTGAGGGTAAGTTCATCTACCCTGCTTTTAAATGCCACATTGAGAAGTCTAAACACAATGATATCCGTAAAAGGCACAACTTTACCATGATTGAGTGCAACATGCTAATCTATTCAACACATGCTGCCATTGAGCTTTAAGATTGTCTTTACAGTGATTCAATTTTCACTGCAACTTAATATTATCAAGGCTCTAATTTAGAGCTGTTGCTAAAGAACATGCATCTTCCGCATCCAGTTGCAACAGCATGTTTTCTCAGCCAAGCAAGTAGAATGAAAGTAGATAGTAAGTTTTGACCCTTTATGTTGCTTTTGATTTGAAAATCACTTCCACTAATGTCTATCTTGTAGACCATAAGCCTAGTTCAAGAAATACATCAGTTGCAAGGGGGAGCAAGTAGTTTCCAATTCATGTATCACCTGCAACCATCAATATTTATGCTGGCTTAAACCAACCCATTGATACAGCAATAAAAAGTGCTAATTTTGCTTTACGTCTCAACACCAATCTTGCATCAATATTCAGAAGGATGCAGTGTAAAGCATGGTTGGATCTCTCTCTTTATCAACCAGTACTAATGTATGAGAATCAACTTATGCCTTTCCAACTTAACAACTATATGATAACCATTTAGGCTTTTGTTAGGAATGAATTATGATGCCATATTTTCTATTTGAGTTTATTTGTATTATGTTAATTTTTATTTAGATTTGATTTGTAGAAAAATAGCATCTAATAATGTTGTCAAGATTATTTCTCAGCAACACATGATCTAAACTAATTGTTAAGATGAATAAGAAAGATAAAGTAATATGATGTAGTACTTGTAGCTATGCTATGTGGTAAAGACTGATGTACGGTAGAGGGCAAACAGCAAATGCAAAAAGATTTAATAAAATCATAAAAGTTTTATTAATCTTACAGTGAACAAAAAAACAAGATTGAATGAATAAATGTTCCATCTAGTATGTGCAGTATACCCTCTTGAAGTACCCTTGAAACTGGCTCTCCGGTGAATCTTGCTGAATCTCATGGTCCACAAGTAAATCCATAGATTTTCATAAGGAGGCTTGTGATTATTCTAGAACTGTTCAAAGTATCCTTTAGAATTATCCTTTGTGGAAGTAAAGCAGAGTAATCAAAGGATAAGGCAAAGAAAGTGGGATTATAAAATTGATGAACATTCTAGAATAATATCTGAGTAGATCTAGGCAGAGATAGAGGTATTATGACACAGAACATACATAGGTTGAAAATAAGTGAAGGAGTTTCTACAGAACAATAAGGAATATGACACGTGGTAAATTGTAAAACAAAGGAAACCTTAAAGGATTGTTATAAAGGTGTTGACACAAAAGTTTGGCATAAGTGTGCAATTGGGGTAATAGGCGGAATATGGTAAAAGGCAAAAGGTGGGAAAAAGTGCGGACAAATTATAGGCAAACATAAGTTAACATAATTGATCAGTTATGCCGTAGCAGTTTAAAGAGATAGCAGGACCAGCAAGTATCCTGACACTAATAGTATGCACTGTTATGCATTTTTCTGTCTTACGTTTTTTGTCATTTTTTTATATTTGAGTCATGCATCAGTTTTACACTTGGTTTTGGTAGATTTTTCAATACAATAAAGCAATCCTTGTTTCTGCTGTCATCACTAATCTTGCTTTATACTATCATCAGTATTGCGATGCATCAATGCTACATATTTTAATGTTCTCAAAGATAGCACACAAATCCAATAAAACTTATTAACTGATATTTTTATTTTCAAAACTTATCATCTCAGAGAAAAGTACAAATCTACATGGATCATGTCTTGATGCCAGCTTTAATCACTGACCATTGCACATATCATTTGTTCTTCCACCAAAGTTTTCACTCTTACTATAAGTGGCTGGTATTGCATTCTGTGCTTCACTGATGACTTAGACAATGCTGCTTTTTTCATCTCATGCAACATGAGCATGAAATTCAGTCTATATTTAATCAGTTTATCAAACAGATACAGACAAATAAAATTGCCACTAACCTGCAAACTGACAATGCTGGTAAGTTTTAAATCACTGATGAAGTTTGTGAGATATTCATTTAAGAAGATAATCAGTTTGAGCCGTTGGCACTATATGCACTTGTTGGATGATATTGCTGCATGCTCATTTAATATGCTCACTATAATTATTTCCTGCATGATAATAAAATTTAAGCCACCTGACTATAAATGGGTATAAACCTATCTGTATGGAAAGAATTCTATTGTAGTATACCTACCATACTGTCAGGATATTTGCCGGTCCTACTATCTCTTTAAGCTGCTACGGCATAACTGCTCAACTATGTTTGTAAATGTTCATCTATGTTTGCCTATATTTTGCCCACACCTTTTCTATGATTTTTGCCCTTTTTACCTATTTGCACCTTTTATCCTAATTGCTTCTTAATGCCAAACCCTTTATGTCTACATCTTTGCTACAATCCTCTATGGAATCCTTTATGCACTCACTCCACAAATTGCCACGTGTCATCTTTCTTATGGCTACTTGGAAACTTCTTGGATTATTTTCTACAACCAGTTCAACCTAGGAAAGTATGATTCTATTTTCATCATGTCCCCTGGAAACTCTTCTTTGCCATCTTCAATTTCTGCTTCAACTGACTGGATATTGTTCCAGGAGTTGTCATCAAATTATAATTCCACTTGAATCGGTTTTAGTATCAATTACTCTGCTTTACTCCGCTTTATTTCCACCAAAGACAATTTCTTAGAATTCTTTAAATAATTCTAGAATTATCACAAACTTTACATTGGAAATTATAACATTTACTTATGGAGCAAAAGATGCAGTGAGATTCAGCAAGATTCACCGGAGAGCCAATTTCAAGGGCACTTCAAGAGGGTATACTGCAGGAGCTAGCAGGGACACGTTTATTTGTTCAGTCTTGTGTTTATGCTTATTCTTCTCAAGTTTAATGAAACTGTTATACTTTTATTAGATCTTTTCTTTGCTTTGCTGTTTGCCTGCCCTCTGCTATACATTGGACTTTGCCCACCATAAGTACCTATAAATATATTATAATATTGTATCATCTCTTCCTTCCCTTTTAACAGCTACTGATGACTGAAACTCAATCTTTAATCCCACTATAAATTTTGTATTTATAAGCAAGCATTTTATGTTCATTGCATAATTAATTTTACAACATCATACTCAGATTTTTTAATAATGCTAATGACTCAACTGGTATTCCACTTTTTAGTTATAAACCACACCATACAATAAACATGGGAAAGAGCAAACAAGCAGGCTGTCAATGTTTGAGTTAACTAAAATGTGCAGGTTATGAATAGGAGTAGTTTTGCTAGATTTTAGATAGTGTACATGTGGAATTAACTCCTTTAGGAATTAATTCTATTTTTATAGCTGTGGTTAGTTTTCATATATGATGTTCCAAGTAAATTGGCTACACAGATGCCAGTAGAGTTATATATTTTGTTATGCTGATAGAGTTAGACCACTTCTATCAACACAATTAGTGCATGATAAACTTACACATTTCTGTCACAGTTTCTTGTGCTTTGTTGTGTTTCATGTTTCTAAAACCCTTAAAATGTCTGGTAGACTCAAGATATTGATAATAATAGAGAATATGCACCAGCCATTAGATTACATGCGTTACGCCACAAACAAGAAGAGGCAAGGTTAATTGGAATAACTCGATTCAACTAAACAAAAATGAACAGGATGAATGAAGTCAAATCTTACTACAGACCATATTCAAACCAAGACACAAGTGTATGAAAAGGAAAGGAATTAAACAACATAAGCTTATATTATAAAGTTGTTTCCATCACTAGAGCAGAAGTAAAGTCCAAGATAAACCTAAAACTTAAGGCAAACATGGGTGAACAAAATTAGCTGACGTAACCGCATATACCACCTTACTTAATATATAGTATCATTGCAACTGATGTACTGTCAGAAACATGAAACACAACTGAGCACAAGAAACTGTGACAGAAATGTGTAAGTTTATCATGCACTAATTATGTTGATAGAAGTGGCCTAACTCTATCAGCATAACAAAATATATAACTCTACTGGCATCTGTGTAGCCAATTTACTTGGAACATCATATATGAAAACTAACCACAGCTATAAAAATAGAATTAATTCCTAAAGGAGTTAATTACTACCAGGGTGACAATACTGCTAAATGCTTTGAAGCTCTTTTTGCTGCATATGAGGAAAAATATCTGTCAGAAATGTGACACTTTCTAGAGGAAAACTATAGCCTTAAAAATATCATGTTAGTGATCTAGTGCTAGTGCTTCCTGACAAATATCTCTTAAATAATTGTCACAGCTTTAAAAATTGAATGATGCTGCATTGAATCTCATAAAGTGCAAAGCTAGATATGTTGTAAGATTATTTTTCTAGTAATCTTGGTGACTGAAAATTACCAGGTGCACCTCTTTCATTGACTGCTTCCACCTAAACTCTAGTTCCTTTTGTCATGTGCAATAGTGAAACATTTACACCATAAATGTCATGATAGTCTTCTGTAAGGGTTCAATTTTGGAAAAACAAGAGCTGTATATAAAACCATTATCAAACTAATTTGGTTCAGTTATGTTTCAAAATATCATGGCCAACAACACCAACAAGAATGTCTATGGTCTCATACAGGCCTCTAGTATATTGAACATGACCTCTAAAAGGCGCTTTCTTCAATTGGCTTTACGTGCAGTGGTGCTGACTTTTATTACATATTTCATAAATAAATTTTATTTGTCTACAAAGGTATTGTTAAACAGCGGTTACATTATGATATTCTTTCATGTTGATTATGTCAACACCACTAGCACAACTGAAAGTATAGTTTGCTTAGCCGTAGCCTAAATTTGATAACATTTGGACATTCTAGAGGTTACTATACAATATCCAATTTTAGATATGGTCGTTACATCTAATATATATAATATCATAATTGTTGAGATGCACTGCATGAATCTATGATGCTTAAATGCACATTAAAATCTGCCAATTTACAAGACATTCTCTGATAATGTACTGGACAAGTTTAACATCTACATTTTTATCTTTTCCCAATTTGGCAGAAATGGTGCTATTTTTACCAGATAATTTTAGGCAGTTTCTTCTGCTCATCTTATTCCAACACTCACTAGTTATACAAATGAAATTGGTGGTGCTAATCTACTTGCTAGATGATTGCTAGAAATTAACTCCCTTGGTGGTTCATTTTCTTGTAGCTGCAGTGAGTTTTCACTGAAGTATTTATGACAATTTAAGTAAACTGGCTGTACAGATGCCAGGAGGGCCATATATTTTGTTGTGTTGATAAAGTTAACTCACTTCTATTAACACAATTAGTACATGATAGATGTACACATTTATGTCATAGTTTCTTGTGTTTTGTAGTGTCTTACGTTTCTAACAATGATCTGTTGGGACTACCTTTGTTACTTGCTTAAAGTTTTTTAACCAGATCATCAATACAGCATCTAACAATCAAAAATTCTTTCACTGAATCTGAATCTTTCACATTAGGCAATGCTGCTAAAAATACCATGGTCTTTTGCAGGCAATAAACCTATTTTGAAACCTATCAACATATTCCCACCATCCTATTTGTATAATTATTTTATATAGGATATGTTGCAATAATCATCAAAATACAAGGCAAGCTGATGCTCAATGTTGTTACTGCTGCAAGAACATCTACAGTAAAGTCCTTTAACATCAACTATATGTAGTCAAATGACCAAGTAGCTGACTTTTTAACGAAGACTTTGTCAAAGTCTACACATTGGTATAAATTGTTTAGAACTTTTCAACATGTATCGTACAAAGTTTTAATTTGTTGCTGCACTTTGATAGTACTGTCAGGAATGTAAAATACAACAAACATAAGGAATTTATGACAGAATACGTATATTATTACATCCTAAATTGTGTTGATAGAAGTGAGATAACTTCATCAACACAACATAATATCACTTACTGTAACTTGTTCTCATAATCTAAACTGGAACTTGTTCTCATAGTCAGAACTGAAGCTTTAACATAGCATTAGGAGAAACGTACTGCAGCTACAGAATAGAGTTTACTCTCTTAGAGGTTAATTCCTAACAAGTACACCATCTACTTTTGAAAACTATATTAATGATTTATCCATTGATAAAGTCTCAACATGCCATTGAGGAGTACACAGAGCTCAATGATTTCTTCCTATTTACCTCCCATTTTTCTCATCCTAGTACATTTAAAGTATGGAAAACAGATCAAGACTATACTACTCTTGCACTTGTTAAAATGAGGAAAAGAAAGGAGCCTTACAATACAACAACAAAAGCAAGAGACTAAATATATGATAAGAACAAAAAATACGGGTAACATGAGATGGTATTATAATTAGTAGAAGATGAAATGTAGATGACTCTAACCATTACCTTGATGGCATAATACTAGAAAAGCAGCAAGATTTTTGCAAAAATTTGGAAATTCAGTGAAGTAATTTGAACTGTTGAAAAACTAGTAGTAAAGATTAAAGTTGAAACGTATTTAAGACAAAAGTACATCTACAACAAACTGGAAGTTTTCATAAAATACTGCTGATGACTATGCATTACAGCAAAAGGTAGATTTTTGTTGGAAAATGGTTTGAGAAAATACTGTTGGGGACATTGTAATCGAGTAAAAGTTTGATTTATCAAAAATGTCAAATAAAATTGTAGAAAAGAATCATGGATTAAAACAAGTGGAGAGCAAACAACAAATCACAATCTTAAACTTGAAATGAAGCAATCATTGCAGAAATTTTTGCATACCCTCATGCTGCAAAAATCATCCTGAGGTATTGATAGTAGGACCAGTAGAATATTGTTTATAAAAACAAGCTGCTTGCACTCCGTTGAATTTACAGTTTGAAAAAATGATAGCTTTTATTGTTAATGAAAATTTTGTATAATGGAAAAAATTTAAGAAACCAATGCATGGTCTTTGGCAAGGTATTATGTCTGAAAGCTGATTAATTGCAGAAAAATGCTGTAAAACTACAGACTGTTAGGAAAATACAAACACAACAAATAACATAAAAACAGAAATGGTATTTGATATTAACCTACATGTGTTGCTGAAAGTGAGATAACTTTCGCAACACACAAAACTTAGTAGCATGAAGAACAGGGTTCAGTTCTCTGATGTATCTTGGAACTGAAACTGAAACCAAACTGAAGCCAAGCTGAAACCAAACTGAAACCAAACTGAAACCGAACTGAAACCAAACTGAAACCAAAACAAATTATACCGCAGTTACACAATAGAATTAACTCCCTTAGGTGTTAATTCCTAACACGGACTTGTTGGAAATGTACACACAAATATAATGACAGTGCCTGACATCAGCTTTATGAAGAACTTAAATTGTGGTTGACGTACATTTCAGTTGCATGTTCCCATTTTCTGGTTAGAGGAGTCATAGATATGTTGATCTACAATCAATAGCTTGTGTTTTGGTAGAACTAGTACTGAAGAAGTCAAACTTAATGTTACCTTTATTAGAAGATGATGCTTTTAAATTTGTTGTGTGTAAAAGATGTGTAACAAGCTTAATGGCCTTTGCATATAGTATTTGGCAGAAAGTGTCATTGGATTTTTGTGACATTAGATTGTCAATTGTAATTGCTCTGCTGTAAGGATTAACATGTTCTCAATGAAACATGCTGTCAACTCATTGTCACTATGATTTAGCAAAAGATGGCTGGTTTACCAAATAGACTCAAAATCCTTGTGGAAAACTGAAGGACCACTGTTAAAGTATAAATATTGAACTTTCCTCAATTCTTTAAGACTTTTGGGTTCTGATTACTATCAAGCATGTATCAAGAGGACAAAATATGATCCATAACAGAACCAACACAAGAATAACTAGAACAACATTCTGTGTCAACACATAAAATTGAAGTAAACATGAGAAACAATCAATATGAAAAATATGTAACTTTAAGTGCTATTTTTACCACTAAAATGGAAACAATGTAACACAGAATAGACCACACAAATTAAGTTGAACTATGCATCACATATATACTATTACTACTACTATGCAATACATAGTACTAATTATGGATATTTACTACAGTATACTACTAGGCATTTCTCCTAATCCTGAAATGGTTCAGAACAATAGCTTGGGTTGAACCTGTGCAACTGTGTCCACTCAGGTCCCAACGTTGACTCAAAAATGCCTCTAGAGAAAGAGAAAAAGCAGCTAGCTGTTATCTATAAACAAAGTGGAAAACTGGAAAAAAATCATTCTTCTAGCCTGCTCAAGAGTAGACAAAAACAATTTTATTGGGTGGCAAAAGGCATAGATGCAGATAATAAAAAAACAAAAATTTTCTCTACTCAAGATAAAATATTACTGTAAAAAAGTTAGGAAAAGTGGCATGTTACAATCTGTGCCATGAAGATAAGGAGTAATGACCTAACTGATTCTAGCTCTAGGAATATGATCCATGCTTTCATGGATATCAAGATCCATTGAATTAAGATCACTAATAAGTTGAGTGAAAAAATATGTCAGGATCTGATCTGTTTTGCCGTGATCTGTTATTGAACTGTGACACTATGGACTTAATTTGTCTAATATGTGTATTCTTGTAAAGTACGTTCTCATTAGTGTGTTCTTGTATGTTCTCATTAGTGTGTTCTCATAAGAATGTTCTTATAAGTGTGTTCTCATATGCGTGTGCTCTTAAGTAGTATTGTGTTGACAAGATTCATTCTTGGCAACACATGAATAGGGATTAATACATTATTGGCTTTGTGTCTTCTTTGGGTTTCTGGTGATGTTTATTATTGGTTATATGCATAGTCTTTAATATATTAATTCCTAACAAAATAGTAGAGATAGACCTATAGTGCTAATGAAGTACATGAATCTGTTTTGGTTGATTACAGTAAAGGTGCTTTTAAGATACTAAGTAGTTGGATAAGGTAGGTGACATATTCCAATTAGAATAATCAGTGGCAAGGTCAGAATACATTGAAAGAACAAAGGTTGGCTTTGATTGAAGAAACACCTATGAAAGTACACCCTGAGAGTAAGAGTACATAGAATGAGCTAGTTGTTGGCTGGAAGTCTAGTATCCTAAAATTGGTATTAAAATTTCTTCTTAATGCAAAATAAGATTGTTCGGAAGAAAATCAATAGGTTCAGATGATCAAGTGCTTGGTTGCTTCGTAAGGTCAAATGGTTAAATACTAGATTGAGAAGAGAATAGTACAATTGGCTCACAGCAATCAGCAAAATGCATTAGTTTAAGAGTTTGATCATTTTGCATTGGTCAGTTAGTATTTATTCTGGAAGGCAGAGCAGTTGCAAAAACAAAGCAGCCCACTGATCAAAGATAATTAAATGCACCAAAGGTTAAAATGATTTTAATGTGGAATATCTTGATCAACTTTTCAGTTGGTTAGTTGCTAGATAGAAATCTTTGCACTCACATTATACCATTCCTTGATAAGTAACAAGCAGTATGAAGGAGGAGTGCTGGGAAGTTAAACTCTGCAGCAAGGTGCCTAGTATCAAGTATTACTGTGTATGGGAAGAGGTATCAAGTTAGTAATAAAATGTCAGTCAGAACAGCAGTTAGAAAAAGGTGAAATATACAGCTTAATTTGGAAAGGCAAGGCTTGTAATTCATTAATATATTCAAATGCCGTAAAACTACCTACTTGATACATTGAAAACTCCTGGTCTGAGGGAATCAGTAAGGTTTTTAATGTGTAAAAATTAGTTACCTTTAAATGCACATGAAACCATACTAGAACCCACAAAAATGTTAAAAATTTTATTTTTACTATCTATTGTTTTCCAAACTGCCTTGTAAGTTTATTTAAAAAATTACTTGAATATAGAAAATTGTGCTATGAATTTACAGTTTTCATAATCATATCTTCTGTATCTTGGACTATGAAGAACACAATAGTCAAAATACAAGAAGAAACGGACAAGAATTAATAGAGATATGTTGCATTCAATAGTTTGCGTTATTAGAAGTGAGGACTATATCAACACAACAAAAATACGTGTAAGCTGATCATTCAAATATATTACTCTCCATAAATCTAGTTGTACAAGTCCTCTTGAATTGTACAGTTGCACAAATCTTTGAATTTACTGTAGCTACAAACAGAATTAGCACTTTAGGAAGTTAATTCCAAACATGGACACATTTTAAAGTTTGCACATTTCAGAAAATGTATGTAGTAGATTAAGCTGTGCAGAAATTATTTTTCAGAACAAAAGTCATTTGTATAAATTAACTAGATTTGATAAATTACTAATAAATTCAAGATACTGAATAGATTATGTCTGATATTTTCTACATGGTCAATGCTTGTATTTTTCCAACATATTGAAATAAATTGAAAAGTTATTTTTGTTTACTCTAAAATAGTTTTGCTATTAGTTTCATGTTTGTTGTATAGTATATTGCAATGCTGTTTCAAGGATTATATTAAAGGTCTTTCAACGAAGACTCACCGTTTCTTTTCAGTTTTTCAATGCCATCACTTAAAGTAATTGTACATGCCTCAAATATGACAGAACTTGACCTTAATGGAAAACTTGATGTATTAGAAGATATTAATGGTAGGTCATCTTTTATTCAAATCTAGAGAAGATGGTAGCAGTATTGCAATAGTTTTAATCATTAAGAAATTGTTAGAAAAGTACAAGCACAACAAGTAGCACAAGAACTGTTAGGAAAATACAGAAACAACAAACAAGATAAGAACAGAGATAGCACTTGATATTAACCTACATGTATCGTTAAAAGTAATATAACTTTCAAAACACACAAACATAGCAGCATGAAGAACAGGGTTCAGTTCTTTGAAGTATCTTAAAACTAAAACTGAAACCCAACTGAAACGAAGCTGAAACCGAGCTGAAACCGAACTGAAACCAATCTGAAACCAAAATGAAACCAAAATGGAACCATGGAAAAATCATATTGCAATTACAGAACAGAACTAGCTCCCTTAGAGTTTAATTCCTAACAGAAATGTAAATCATCTTCATTGAAAGCGGTAAAAAATAACAAGACCTTGAGCAGAAATTGCAAAAAAGATTAAAGAGAAATGCATTTGAGTCGAATGAATGGCTGTTTCAATGGTTTAATTTTTTAACCCTTACAGATATATGTATGTAAAATATATTTTATAATTGGTTGATGCCTTTTGACTCACTGCATGATGGGAAAGAAATTAGTAAATGATTAGAACTTCTTTTACCTGAACACCTGCTTTAAATAAACTATTTGTCATTCGTGACGGAGCATTTGACTTAGTAGATTTCACTTGAATGCAACTTTTTTGAAACCATAATTAATTAAATATATTTAAGACAAACTATAAAGAATAAACCATCATGGTTTAATTCATATCAAATGTCTGAGCAGCAGTTTCTTCGAAAGACAAGAAAATTTTGTACGCCAGAATCATCAAGTGCAAAGTATTTTATGCTATATTCTTGAAATAAGTGTGCCGAAACTTTGATTTATAAATAAGAAATTGTTTCATTGAATCTATCGCTTACTGAGCTCTAGCAAGATTTGGTTGAATTTTACCTAGACCCTATCTTGGATCGGAATATTCCCGGAGATAATGGCGTGGGCTGCTTCTGCAGATGACAATCCTTTTGCGGTAACTACCGATTTTGACCTCTGCTGTGAGATCACATGAATTACCGACAATTTCTATTCTAGCTCTCAACATTTTTGAACTATCACTAAAAAAGTTATTTTATTATTAGAACCGAGTCAGTAACGAACATCATAGAGCGATACTGATTTTTACGAATGAAACATCTTAATATTGAATTCGCAGTATTCTCGAAATTATTACTTGCTGTATATTTACAGAAAAATTTACGTGTATAGCTGTTTTACCGTTCGGTGGGTAAACATTTTTACATTTAATGAGTCATAACGACCTCTTTGACAATCAAATTTACCCGAACGTGACAGTACTTTCGTAAATATCATTTAAATATATTTTATATAGCCTCAAAAATTTTTACATCAGTCCAATGACTTTCCTCTCGATATATCAATTTTTAGCTGACATTTGAGTTATACTTAATGAAATAACAACAATTTTAAATCATTAAAAAGAATGATGTTTATTTTTCAGTATTTTTAATTGTTCATAAATGGGCACACATATTACTGGTTGTTAAATAATTTTATATAGATTGAGAGACTGTATTAACTGATTATTCACATCTCTGCTTTTTTAATGTTTTTTTGTTAAACCAAATGTATAATGTAATAGTAGTATTTATCCACCGTTTATTCTAAAAATTGGTTACAAGCTACAAATTTTACTAGCACTAATCACAGTTCAGTATGTAATTTGAAGAATTTTTGATCGGTCAGGATCCAGCTGTAGCAGACGCTAGAAGCAATACTGCACAAGGACATATTAATAATACACCATCTTGGTTACGCAATAGTTCACACCCTCCACCACCCCCTCCTTCGAATGTCCCTACCGGTCCGCCTTCTACTGCCTCAGGTACATTTTTTAATAATGTGTGATTGTGATCGACTTAGATTTTCCTAGTAAACCTGCATTTGGAAAAATTGTCACCGATGCCAGCCTCAAAAATTTTTATGACCCAATGCTGAAAAGTTAATTGACCAAACTTAGCACAAATGCAAAAGCTTTTTCATCTTTGGTACGATCAAACATTAAAGTACAGTAAAACATCGGATATCACAAATTTGGCACATTACAATTTTTCCTTTACTCGATACAAATGAAATTTGATGTTAAAAATTCATTACGTCCGAATTTTATTTTATGTTCATTTGTTTTCTTGGCAATTACTTCCATTTCAAAGTTAACGCTAATAGAAAAAAGGCACTGAAAGATGATATCTCAAAAAAATTCAACTTGTACGGTAAGGAAATGCAGGAAATCAAAATAAATTTATATATTTATACTACGCAAAGTATTTTTGTTAATGCAGAAGAGAAGATGTATTTTACGCTAATACATTTTTACCTGATAATACTTAGTCTTAAGGCTGTTACAGTTCAATATAAATGCACGAATATTCGATAGCTCTTGAGCCAGCAAACCAGTTAGTATTCTGATTGGAGGAATAATTTTTGAATTGCTTATAATGGCTAGTTTACTAGATTATACAATTTAACTACTAGTCTGCTTCAATATATAATAGGACAGGCATCATTAGTTCCATATACAACAATGGTTGATTGATTCATTGAATAAGGTATCCAATCAAATCTTTTAATACAGCTGCAGTTAAACCTGCTCCGCCGACGAGGGACATTCCCCAGTTGATGATTTTTATGCGGCTTGTTAATATTGGGTTATGCGTTTTGCTATGTGCTACTGCTGCGTTATCTCTTGTTGGCATTCCGGTGAGTATGTTAACTATTTTATAAAACCCAGTACACTTCGGACATGACAAATTCATCTGGACCGCTAAATTAATTTATTGTAACCGAAATCCTGAAGCTTAGCTTGGTATAATATGACTTTTTCGTGCTTTCGTTATAGGTAAAAATTTGTTAGAATTTAATTTGTTCTGTCAGAAGTTTATTACATTGATAGTTTTGGTCGACAATTGAGATTACTTAGGAATACAAACAAAATTTAATTCATGAAATTAATGATATTTTAGGTTCTATTTTTACAAAAACTGCATGTGCACTCATTTAAAATTTAGTTATTAGTTATTGATAAAGAGATGAAAAGTGGATTTATTTAACGGATTGAGAAGTTAAGGATCTTTATTTGCAAGGTAAATTACAACATGCATGAAAAGCATGTATCTGTTCCCTCCACATGCATCATAAAAATTAGAGAAGATACAAAATATCACAATTTAGTGAATTTGCTTTCCTCCAGAATATGAAGGTTCATAATTGAATGATTAAATTTTGTCTCAGAATACATGAAAAATAAGATGATTCAGCTCTTTCCCCATAATTTGAAGTTCACAATCGAATGTTTCAGCTTTTTTCTCCAGATTATGAAAAGTAACAATTCTGCAAATTAATTATTCCATACTACTAAAAATCAATATTGAATGGTTTTTTTCCATGACAAAAAAGTTATCATTTTATGATTGGACGTATGGTTCATATGATTTTGCTTGTTTTTTACTGTTAGAGTTTCCAAACCTTCGTATTAGCTTGCTATCTGTTTGCATTTGCCTGCATATTGTGTTGCTTTGAAACGCACATCAAATTTGTAGCCTCGGTGGCAGCGGCAAATTTTGGGTTTTTGTATAACGCAAAAGGGCGAGCCATATTTCTCTTGTTTGTGGGAATACTTTGTCTAAGGTGAGAATTGTCTTACATTAGACAAACTTCTATCATAACAAATCAGTCGGGACAACTGAATTATTTTACGATATCTGGAAATCTGAAGTTGAACTCGGCACAATATGACTGATTCATATAATCGTTCTAAGTAAAAATTTGTTAAAAACTAATTTATCATTCTTTAAAAATTGGGCTAACTTCATTTTAGTGGTATTCTTTTGAGCATTGTCAGTTTTTTGGTATGTTTCCATGGCAGATGGAATAAAAACTCATTGCATTACTTAGAGGATAAAAATTAAACAAGCTATATGATTCTGTAGCCTAATCATCATATTAGCAGCTTATGTATGTCTGGTTGCATGTGTTACTTTGGATATGACAAATTTTGCTCTGGACATACTTTTACATAGAACAAGAATAAACGAAACAGACATATTATGCCAAGCTCAACTTTACATTTCCGGGTTTCTCGGAATAATTCAGGTTTTGATAGATTCATTATACCTGAAGTTTACTATGTATCAATATTTTTGGCTATATGTGCCCATAGATATACTTGTAATAGATATATATGTGCATTTAAGTTGTAAGCATATATATGAAAGTTCATGTATTCGGGTATGCTTATTTCCTGAATATGTATTTATACATCGATAAAGAAATTTAATATTGAATGATATGCAAAAAATCTTGTCCAAGCTAAAATGGTCAAAATTCTTAATTGTGCTTACTTCCAAAAAATATTTTTTTTAGTCTATTTGGTACTGTGACGTTTTGTTATTGCATTCATCGACTATATTAGTCTAAACATTTAGTTAGCCAGTAATATTTTAATACAATTCTAAATCCTTTATAATCTCCTCGAATATTATATTTTTATGAATTTTTTAGTTCCAAATAATTTCTTGAAGAATGTATTACTTGTTTTTTTGTTCATAATTTTGTGAAACAAAACTTATTGAGCCGGTCTAAAATTTTACACAAAATTTTTCTATGAAATTTGATATTTTGGTTTAATCAATGCATAATGTTCCATTACTTATATATATATATGTATTATTTAGTGTTATTATTGGAGATTGTTGAGAGGCCACAAAGTGGACAAATTTTGTGTTGAAAGGTTCATTTAAATTTATTAGATTCTTCCTACTCGCATGAATTCAATTTTATCAAGGTCTTAATTAATCTCAAACATAGGAATCATATCGAGATGAGAAAGATACTGCAATAGTGATCACTAAATATTATTCTAGAACAATGTTCTAATAAGCTGTACTTCAATAATGACTAGTATACTGGAAATGTACAGTGCACTAGTCAGCATCAATAAAACTGAATATGTAACACTACGATATTCAAGAATGCTCTTAAGGCTTTTTGTCTTTTTATTTTGCCTTACATAAAGAATAGTTTTTAATTGTTCTTTTTAGTTTTAAATCGGTACTTGGGTACATATCGGCGGCAGCGATGATTGCAGATGCCATTTTTAACTTCTTTGTCATATTGCAATACCCCGAAATCGAGGCTCAGCAACAACGAAAGGTAAGAAAAAAGCATTTCTATGCATATCAAGTTGCTTGAAAGCAAAATATAGTCAGCTCAAGTAATCAATATTTGACCTACGACAGGTGAAACAAATTTCAGGGGAGTTTTTATCTACTTTTTCTAATTTTCGGAAAAATCGAATTGATTATGATTAAAATGAAGTATTTCTGGCGAAAGTTCAAAGTAGGCCACTAAGTTATATCATTTTTTGCTACTTTTCATCATTATTCTGAAAATTTAGTTTTTAATGAAAATAAAGACACTATGAGCTAAAAAGTAGACTAAAGTATGATTTGCTCTTTTAAATCCTCTTTTAATATTAATGGTAATTTTTCTTATCCACCCTTTGAGTCGATTGAAATTTCAAATGCTACCTGTAAATGCTAGAAGTTTTATTTGAATAGATTATTACCTTAAGATTTGTTGAGAATTGTACATTTTTTGTTTACTTAAATCTAGAAACTTTTTCAGTTTCATTTGCATTAGAAATCTGTCAAGTCAATTTTTCGACATTATCTTAAATTAGCACAATTTTATGGTATAATACTATTATTTGAAAGCCAGTCAAAGATCAAGTTTAAGACATACTACCATTTCATTTAGTTATCTAATATTTTATTGCAAATTTGTGCACTTAAGCTAATGGCTTTTAAATAATTCCTTCGCAAGAAAAAATAAATACAAAAATTCCAATATAAACTGAAATACCCCTAACCGTTAATAAATTTTCATTGCAATGTATGACGCATCAAAATATCATTATCCTCATCGAAAAATCATTACCCGAGTTGACAGATTTATATCTAACAATTCTTACCACGGCGTAGGATCTGGAGAGTCAAGGGCGAGAATTTGCCTATAATAATAGGGAAGCGATAGCTAGACATGGAATTAATTATGCTCGAGAGAATCCACAGCAAGCTTCACAAATTGCAAGAACAGCTAATGCTTATGTCTAAAAGCATGTAGTTTTAATTTCTATATATGATTTCATCTCAAAATTCACTGTACAATTTTGTTAGTCATAAACGATACCTTTGTAACTACAATGATGAACTTATACTGAAGGTCTATGAGCCAATAGAATATTCCCGTCAAAACTGTTCTATTTTTGTATGACCAATGAAATTGGGGAGGCATTTTGTTTCTCAGGTGATTGAAAACATAGTAAATTATCATTGTTGGAACAGATTAAATTGGATTAGGAGTGTAATTGTGTCAAATTACTGTTATTAATAATTCTCGAACTAGCTCTCTGATATGAAAAAGATATCGTAAGCAATTTCGAACCATTACAACCAGTTCCACTATTTTACCTGATGACTGGTTCGCTTGCAGACTCTGCTCGTTAGCAGAAAACGAAAATTGTGGGCTTGCCGAAGGTAAAATCACTCCATTCCCTCATCTACCTAGGTGAATAGTCTGTAGCACATTTTCTGCGCCTCTATGCCATTGCTATGAGGCGCCAGTAATTTCGAATCACCCAAATCTTTTAGATCCACTTTTGGTGAACCGGTTCGGAACCGATCCAATTCGGTCCCAACTTGTAAAACCATGAAAATTTAAATTTTAGTGAGTTAAGACCTAAACTCCGCTAGGTTTTCTTATTCTCAACATCCCAGTAGATTCGTATTTTTCATTGACTGGAAAAAAAGGGGTAAATAAAATAAAAAGCACTTGGATTTGTAGGTACTTTGATCCAAACCTGGTTGAACTCGTGTTTAACCCAAATGAGTTTTGGGCTCAGTTCGAGCAGACACTGGAACTGCTACTGACCCGTTTATATCAAATTCTATAACCTTCATGCATGAAGGTACAGAAAAAGAAAATAAAAATTTATCATAACTGACATATAATTTGTTTCAATTTTGCCAGCATATATCATACAACCTTAGAGCTATAAATCTTAAACTTCCAGGAATTTTTTCAATGAAAAAATTTCTTAGCACCGGTTCAGACCCAGTTAATCATCAAAACTGTTTTTGGGAATTGAAGACACATGTGGTATCGAATGATTCTGATCCTTTTATTGGTCAAAGGTCAATTTATTGCAACCATATTTTGATAGAAAATCAAATATTTATTAGTATAATTCTACAGTAATTATTATAATCATCAGTATATTACGATGTTACTGCTGCAATGAAGGTCTTGGCATAAGTTGAAAAGTGAGTCAATGGATACATGCATTCATGGTAAACTTTGTTTAGCCCTGCAAATATGTTCAAGACCATTTTCAAACTTATACTTGCCTCATACTGCCAGAAGATTTTTTACATCCTACTCATAGACATCAATTCTCCAGTCATTGAGCATAATATCTCCACCAATAGCAAGGCTAACTCTAAGACTGATGGCAGAGAATTCAACATGACTCAATTCCTACCCTGAGTTGCAACTTTTCGCAACAAGTACTATTACGTTCTTTGACGGCTCAGGAGTCCAAGTTTCATATTTAAGCAAATAAATAAAACTGTTCTTGGTCGATGATGACAAAAAAAATCTACCGCTAAAGCAGGAAAAATGTGCTCAACCTTACTATTTCGATTGATTGAAGTCATTTTTACTTATGATTGGGTCCAGGGTAAGGCTTGTCTATATTCCAGACCTACCACTCAAGAATATAAGATCACATCAAATTGCAGACCAAGAGTCAATAAATTTAAGGAAAAACAATCATATTTTTATTTTTTTAATGGCATCAACCAATCGTAGAGCTTCTTTAACTCCCTTCACATTGTGCACACGTATTATTTTTGCCTCTCTTTCTGCCCCAGCGCAAACTGCTCCAATTGTGCCCCAGTCACGATCTTCTGCCCTAGTTATACTCCCTGAAACAGTATGTACAAAAAATTGTGACATTTCGAAATAATGTAATGTGTTTTTAAGATATATAAAATGAATCAGTAGTTTCAAAGAAATGTACAAAAAATAGCATTAAAGTTTGAAAAAAATAGAATACAGTCTTAGAAAAGCTACATTGAATTTGGACAATTATCTTCTACATCCTAAAAAAAGTTGCGGCATAAAATTGTCCAAATTCGATAGAAAAACTATGGCATCATGAAATTGCTTAATCAAAACTGTCACACCGAATCTATTGTCACTGTGCATGACACGTAATGGGCCGCAGTGCATGGAGGGTGATGCCGCAAAGAGGCATGTAAAGGTGAAGGCTAATGCAATAGCTACAGTCTTCTACCATGTTTTTCCATTGGCAAAATATTTTGACACATAGGGAAAAGCCTTTAGAAAAACTCTTTGCTGGAGCATAAATTACTTACAGAGGGGAGGGGTTGGAAACACTTTTGCTTGCGCTGCTTTAAAATTACTTTTTTCTCATTTTTGTCGGGGGGAGGGGTGAAAAATATACTGAGCCAAAAGGGATGGATAATGACAGCGCTTGAGGGCTGAAGCATTCTAAATGTTTTACCAGAGAAAAGATAAGCAAAAGACAGTGGTATAATTTAAAGTGCATTTCATTTCTAAACAAGCCTAGCTAAAATGTATATATATCTATACTTAGATATAAATAAATGATAAAAAAACTCTGAATGACAATATATCACAATATTAACATATTAGAAAAACAGAGCTAAAATTTAAATCATATTAATTAACAAAACAGACACAAATTGAATAGTCAAGCTACTGAAAGAATTGAAGAGTTTACTTATTATTTATGGCTAGCGTAATTGTGCTTATTTTACCTTTGAAAGGTCCAAATTTTGTCTTTTTACTCAAGAAAGGTTTTTATTATGTCTTTTGTCTTTTTTAAAGGTTCAAAATTTCCCATTTCGTGAAATGCTTTTATTCTAAACCCTACTGTTGGAACAGTCCATGTTTTATCATTTAACTATTAAAAAGCTCTATTTAATTCGAATATCCATCAGTTTTCCAATTTCCTACCATATGTTTTATATTCATTGAATAACCTTTGAACGAAATAAATCGAATCTGCCAGGACCACCAAACTAGTTCATTGTATCTAAAAACCTGAACTCGGCACAGAATGATATCTCGGCTTATCGGCTATCAGTGAAAATTCACTAAAATTCAATTCGTTATACCATACAAGTTAAATTTAGCAAGAAATCTGCCATAGAGAATTTTAACCATACCTTTCTTGCCTCCACCAATAACACCAATAAAACCTTTCCTTGATGGACCAATCAGAAGAGGACACTGAACTTCCTTTGCTATGGTTGGAAGATTTGCTAAGAGGTTAATATTTTGATGAACTGTTTTTGCAAATCCAAGCCCCGGGTCTAAAACATGCAACCATCGAGGCACCCCAGCTTTTTCAGCTTCGTTGGATATGCTCTTTAAACTCTCCGTTACATCATTTATAAGATTACTATACTCAGTCATTTTCGTCATAGTCTATATGCATAGAAAATATAGAGAACCCTGAATTTCGATCCCATATACCCCCCTTCCCCCTATCTGAAGGCACATTTTATATGCGAGTTAATGTGTTATCATGAATAATAATAGACTGCACTTGAGGAACTTTTGTACCAAATTGTCTATTTAATTTAAAAAAACCTTCCAATAGAATAAGAGTATTCTAATTATATTAATTGATCTTTCTGGTGAGAAAAAACATCATTTTTGCTCATAGTAGTGACATGTTAAATATATTACGTTACGTGCTCTTCTACCCTATTAACCTGATAGTCCGGTATTGATAAGTTAAAGGTTCAATTCTATTCGTTTACATACCTTTTGAACCTCTCGAACATTAAAAATCAAAGATCACAAAATTATAATTCTATTTTACCCTTTTGTATAAAAAAATCATACAGGTCCATTCATCACCGAATTCAATACTTCACTTAAACTCAAGAAATGTGTTATAATCGAAAGTAGTTAATATATCCAAAATTAACCATCGGACCATACAATAATTGTCCCTGGTGATATAATAAAACATATTTAAGGCGTGTTACAAATCTTAGGCATCATGTTATATGGGGGGGGTTAACATCACATTTACCTGGGGGGTGCCACGCATATGCATGCCAACATAAGGTACCCCTAACTGTGCAACTGTATCAAACATTGCACTATCATAAGAACCACCAGAAACATCATTGACCATATCAGCCCCCGCTAATACTGCTTCTTTTGCAACTCTGCTACGCCTAGTATCGATCGAAATTGGTAAGCAAAAGCCGGTTTTTCGAAGTGCAGCGATAACCGGTATTACTCGTTCAATTTCCAATGCTTCGCCAATATCATCTGCACCAGGTCTAAAAGTAAAACTCGATTATAAATCATACCATAAAGTGTACAACTCCAAATCAATGCACGAAATAAATCGGAGGAAAGGACGAGTAATGGTAAAAATAACTTTTCAGTTGAAAATTATTGAGGCTTGCAAGCATTTTAAGTTCACAAACAGCAGTAACTAAATATGAATCAATAAATGTTGATCTGAAAATCAAATTATTGTAAGAAAAATAAATTTTTAAAATCAAGTGAATTTCAATCAGTTGATTTGCTTCATTTTAGAATCCATGTGTCAACATTGTGTTTAAAAAAATATTACCTTGTACTCTCTCCGCCTATATCAATAATATCAGCCCCATCTTCTTCAAGTGAATAAGCTCTTTTCACAGCAGTATCTATGGTTTGACTATACATATTTCCATCGCTAAAGCTGTCAGGAGTTACGTTCAATATTCCCATCACACGTGTATCGTCCTGCATGTTCCAAAACATGGAATTTCCATTTCGAGAATTTCCTATCAAAATATATTCATAATTAAGAAATTCCAAAATTTTTGCGCAAAAACAGAAACCATGGCAACAAATACCCAAGTTGGGCTAAGATCTTTGTGAATAAGAGCTACCTTTTAATTGATTCAACAGATTCAGTTTTCATCAAATTCAAGCTGCTAAGTAGGTGAGTAGAATTTCAAATCTACATAAATTATAGAAATATGTATCTGTTAAATATCAGATTCAATCATATTTCATTTATAATGGCCACTCTAAAGATTTTGAACAAGTGACATTTTCATATCTTGGATAGTACGCCTAGTATATTAAATACAATATTGGCGACTAGAACGCATCCTAGATGGAACATGCATTTCAGTATTGTTCCATAGCTATTCTAGGATGATGCTCAAGTAGATAGAAAGACTTCCACAAACAGTATTGCAAAATCTTTTCATTACATCCATTCTAAACTGCTCTTTTTTATTTCTGCTGATCTGTATTCTAGGCTTCCTCTATACAGAGAGTGGTAAGTTTAATACTGCCTCTTATATATTAGTGTTATTTTATAAAAAATTTTTTAAAAGAGACGACTGAGTGATCAAATCAACCACTAAAATATATGCTTTATGGTAGAAATTCACAAATGCTGGATTACTCTCTCAACATAGACGAGCGATATCATATAGCTCTGTTGAAATAGGAAAGTTAGTACTTAAATAAAACTTTACTTTGACGTTTAATTAGTTCATTAAATTTAATGAAAAATTATCATGCATAAATAGAATGTTGTCACCTAAGGGAAGAACGCGCACTACATCTTCGTCTCTGGAAGAGCTCTGACTTTTTAAGACCTGAAGTAGTTCGGCGATTGTTAAGTTTAGAACTGGATGAATCAGATTGTTTGATAAATCTAAGAGAGGGCGCAACACAAACTCTCGCTCTTGAATTCTAGGATGAGGTAGCTCCAAGCGGCTTTAACCAAAGACAGAATATTTTTTTAGCTACAAGAAAAATATGAAATTTACAGCAATCAATGATTAAGTCAAATATCAATGTAAACAGGCAATTTAGAAATATCATGAAATTTTTGTCTTTAATATGCTTTTATTGCGAAATTGAGAGAATGAACCTTCTCACCGTCCACTTGGTGCTATACCATTAAGTTTCATTGTCCCGTAAAAAAGTATATCGATATCGACTATACGAGGTCCCCAACGATTTGTTTCTTTTCTACCCAAGTCCAGTTCAATATCCTTTACGGCATCGAGTAGATCAGTTGGAGGCAAAAAAGTTTCTAGTTTCAATGCTGCATTCAGGAATTTTGGTTGTGCCTCGACATATTTAGGATTCGTCTCATACAATCCTGATGCTCTTTCTACCTTCCCGATGTTTCGCAGGCGTATTAATCTGTATGCATCAAGGAGATTTTGGTGCCTATCACCCATATTGCTACCAAGTGCAATATAGACGGAATGTGCTACGTTTCCTGTAGCTATTGCCATTACTCTCAAGTTGTAAACCTGATATTATCAATTACTACGATATTGGAACTTACGCAGTATCAGATTCCGACATGGTATTAACTAGTAAAGTTTTCTCTAAGAATTTTGCGCTTATATCTATTTTTCATATTTGCAATTAACTCTCTCTGAATTAACGAACTGAATCACACATTTCATTACAATAAAGGGTCACAAAAAATATCTAAAAGTTTTTATTTTTAAAAAATAGTAGATTCAAGTTTAGAGCAGGCTTGCAAGTAAAGTGGCTCTTGATAGAAAAGATAAGTAAGCTCCCGAAAAAGTCTTCGGAAACTTCTGGCACTCAATTTCAGATTCAAGTATTTTTGTTTGCAACTTGAACGAATCAACTTGGATTTTGCAAACTTTATGCGTTGATATGACAATTTTATCTTTGATAAAATCCTGTATGAGTTGATCTAAAGTAATTGCTGCAAGTTTCAAGTTCAAAATATCCAAATGTATGTCACCGTCAATCTCTGCATTGATGTGGTCTTTACAGCCATGTCAATTGCATAGGGAATGAGATACCTATATTTCAATTAAACGCGTGATACTTGGATGGAGGTGTTCTCATTGGAAACACATTGGATAAACATAGTGCTCCAAGAAAAAGGGCCCTCAACTTGGCCTGCATATTTAATCTTGTAAAGTGTGGATTATTTTGGCTAAAAGGCATACCTAGTTTTCTTGAATTTACACATGAAATTCGATAAATTATGGACTACGGTGTAACATTTCCTAAAGCCTCATTTGGTTCCACATGTTTCAGTGAATATTTCCTTGACTTTCAAATAGCAACAGTTTTTGAGCTTTATTCACGATTATTGAAAAGTGACGATACTCAGATTGAACTTGCCTGCTTTGCAGATGCGTGAGCATGTGCAAAATTACTCATATACATTGCGCATTTCTTACGTCAAGTTTAACTCATGCCAACAGCAGTTTGACAGCCCTCCAAGAAACCTTTCCACATAGTTTGCACTTACTTTTGCTACCTAAATCAGCTTGAATTTCAGCCTCTCTCCAGATACAGTTAGAAGGTTTGAGAGTAACTCGAGCTTTAGTTTTAGTAATTGCACACTTTGGCTTACTTGCGTTTACCCACAAAGTTACCACTACCGTATCTCATGGTAGTTGCCCACTTAATCATTTAATAGCAAGGATTGCATTATTTCTTAGAGATTTGGTTGGATATAAATATGTTAAACAGAGCTTTATTGACTAACACCATCCTATCAAAGTGCCTATTCTATCTTCAAACGATTTATGCACGCATGAAGAATTACAAAGCTTTTTAATACTACCTGCAGCAGCATAAGTTCAGTCACCTTATATTCCTGTCTTGCACTCACCAGTTCCCACTTCTGACTTTCGAATCATATAAAAGTAATGGTTTGGGTTCTCAATTCTTACAACCAATGTTCCATGCTCTCTCTATCATAGCAAAAACGAATATCTTTGAAGGCCATGCTGGTGTATGCCCCATAAAGGGTGATTAGATTCATTAACATAATTTGGTACACACTCTTCTCTATCATCTTGGATGAGATGCAGATCTATCGATAACTGAAGCAACCAAAAATCTTCTGAATTGTCAAGCGCAACTAGGAATCTTAATAATCGTTGGATTCCAGAAAACTTTCTTTCTTCTTTTGATGTGGCAATAACTGATACACCGCAAAAGAAAATCCTTTAACATGCAGCTCAGAATTTATGTTACTGAGTATCTGCTCAGTACAGTAAAAGGTTATGAACTGCGCTGATGAATGCCAACAAGGACAAATCTACGTTTTCTCTCTGCTTTGAGAGCCATTATGAGGTGCAACTGACGCAACCCGTAAATTGATAACATTAAATTCAATTCAATTCAACAGTAAATTTTTCTTAACATTCAAAGTAAAAGCAATTTTGAAGCATTCGGTAGTAAGCTGAGTAAGCAGAGTCGATACTCATTACATTTGAAAAAATAGGTTTTAGAGCCTTAGGCATACGATGACTTATTTGAATTTCTGGGCACACATGAAAGGCTATATTAAGAATCTCAAAAAATCATAATTATTTATCTACTTTTACAAATTAAATATTTTTATTTATGAGTTGTACAAAAATCTTTATGTAAAAATATGACCATGAAGTAGCATAGTCTCAATATTTTTAGAAAATTTTCATATGAAGTTTGTTCCTACTCTTTTTCACTTGTAAAGATTTGCTAGGATAAAATATAATATTATCGACAAATCCTAGTAAAGAACTTAATTGAAATCTTTAATGAGATAACATTATGTAACAATCTAAGGCTTATAAATCCCACATGCAAATTCTCAATCAAAACAATAAATACAACAAAAAAACTATAATAATTTTTATTATATCACGACACCATCTTAACAAGCTACAAAACACTGCTGAATGATTTATGCCAGAGTTTGTTCAAAAACAGCTACAACTCCCCCAAAACAACAAAAACTATCACCCTACGAAGACTTGCAGCGTAACATAAATATTCTAAATTAAGCCATACGAATTGGTAAATTCACAGTGAAAGCAGATGCATTGCTGATTTGCTTTGATACAAACTCGTAAGTTGCAAATGTAATAGCTTGTCCTGGCACTGAAAAAAATTGAAAAAGATGTCGGTTATTACTTGAAAAAGCTTAGCTAAAGCTCATGTAGAAGACTTACTAATTCGGAGCAAACGTGGTGTGAGACCCTTCCATAGTGCAAGTACCCCCTCTTCTTTCGAAATCACTGCCATGCCCTAGAGGATGGTAAAAAATAGAAGACATTAAATTAGAAAAAAATAAATTACTTCAAAAGAATATTATGCTTATTTTATTTCATTTATCAGTTATAAAAGGTCAAATTGTGGTTGCATATATAAACGCATTAATGTGACTAAAAAATAACTCAATCAAATTGTGTGCATCAAAAGGAATTCACTACAATCAGTTAGTGAACTGTAATGAGAATATTTTATAAGTTGTAATGACTATAGATATATATAAGCGTATGTAAACTGCTGCCATTAAACACTCTATTAGTGAACTTAAACTTTCAAGTCTATGTAAGAACTGTTTTTGGTGAGCTGTACCTGTAAGAGACCCGTGTACTTAGGACTTGATCCGGAAATAACAACTTGGCGTTGAAGTCGGGTCTTTACAACATCTAAGGGATTATTAACTGCTGGTCCCAACCCACCACTTAACCCTCCAATGAGCATGTGCTGCCATGCTACAAGCTCAGATCCACCTCTAAAGCTTTCCCACTATTAAATTGATCAGAAAAAAATTAAAAAAAGAATTAGAAAAATTTTCTCGTGTGAAATCAAAAGCTCTGATATGAACACCAAACATCAAAATATTTTTTAATGAACAAAAGATAGCATCAATATTGTATACAATTACTAAATACACTGTTTTGGACTTTTTTGGTTACAGAATATTCTAGGAACAGCATAAGTACATTTCCGAAACGGTGACACACACTCTTTCAAAAGTTGCACAAGTAAAAAAAAAGATTTTTTGTAATTTTTTAAAATTTAATAAGATACAGTTTATTTGTGTTGAACAAATACCTTAGATTTAAATATCTGGTAAAAGGAAAAATTGACTGCTTGGTTGCACCCCTGTCTTAATGTGGTTGGTATTACTCCTTTATATAAAGCCTTCAACCCTTCTTCCCTCATAATCAAGCCTGCTGTCTGGACGACATTGTGATACTTAAGTAACGCCATTTGCCCTGGTTCGAGGAGACTGTGATACTGAGCTTGCATTCGAATCTTGCACACTTCAGCTGGAGTTACTACTAGCACTGCTTCTGTCACGCCTGATCCTAACCCGGCTAGGAACACTCGACCTAAGAAACACAATGTTTTAATTGATTTACGGTTGGACAATAGTCTGCTTTTTGCCCTTTAAAAAGTAGTAATACCATTATTCCTCATCTAAAACAGCACAAACATATTTATATATTGAAAGTCTATTGGTAATTTAACCCCATGGGAGACTATCTACTAGGGATCTTTTAGGATTCAAAAGTCATTTAAAATTACCTTTGTCCTTCCCGTCGAGGCATCCAAGCCAACCCTTGTAGATATCGAAAGACGAAAATCTCACAGCCATTTTAGGAATAATCCCAGCCATGACCGCTGTAAGCCCCTTATACATAGTTCCAAGTCCTTCTTTCGTAATAATGCGATGGGCAGTCTCAAGAGGTCCATATGTAGATCCCGCTTTTGCACGCAATTGCATTCGAGTTTTTATAGTGTCCAATGGGAAGAGAGCGCTAGACTCAACTGCCCCTAGAAATCAAAAAAAGAAATCAAAAATTAATCCTGGCTCTTCAATAAAAAATTTAGCTACGATTTAAATTTGGATATCCGGTCATATTCAACTATGGCTCAAAAGCAACGGTTTGCTATTTACCACTTGGTTCTTGTTAGCACCAATCTCTAATATTTAAGAGAAGAAACCAAAAAGTACTAATATGGGCTCGTACAAGATTGAATGAATCTGCTTGCACATTTAAAAGCTACCATCAGAAATTCCAACGAGGAGCGAATTTAGCTCCACCGCGGCAAGTTGGTCTCGAAAAGCGATTTCAAAACAATGAAAGAACTAAAAATGTTAGCAATTATGTTATAAATTCTTTCGCTATCCATTGCTCTATAATAGTGCTGACCACACCAGACTTTTAGGTGCCTCATGTCATTGCTCTTATTTAATAGCTAAATTATAAAATGTTTGGAAGGTTATGCATAGGCACAATTTTTTGCTACTATTGCGCGGTCTATTTAATATTTACCTGCAGTTCCGCCAGCAATTAGATGCACAATGGGATGGTTCTTACGATCTTGAGACATGGTTTTATATTAAGTTAAGTTGAGTCTAAGCTTGCGAGAAAGTCTTGATAATGAAGTAAAATTTACTGAATATTAAAACTCTTTGATCATATCCACATGAGGATTTTAATTCTGAGATTGAATCTTCAAAATTTTTCGACCGCCTTTTAAGTGTCAAAAAGAAAATTAATAGTATTCTAAAGAATTAAAACATTTTCTGGAAACTAAAAAAAAACTCGGGAAAAATATAATTCGTGATAATGATATATCATTGAAGCATGACCTTATTCGATCACATTGATTTTACATTCTTAAAATTATTGTATGATCTAAAATCTCCGTCTTCTTTTTAGGCAGATTTGCAATATAACCGGTATTTAATGTCAGTTTAGTGCGGATTTGTAAATATCGCACTGCAACCATCCGAATATGCGTACTTCTACATACGTACGTTCCACCAAAATTTATTTTATTCGAAAAATCGTTCATTTTCAAAAAGATATAAAATGCTCAAAGATATGGGGAACATATTAGGACTGCATATGCGTAGGATCGTAAATCATATCTTGCATCTTTTTGTGCTACTCTTTATTCTATAAATCTTTCTATCCACTTTCTTAAAGGATTGTCGCCGAAAGGCTTCATATCATTAATTCTGTCATTAAGTTTGAGAACACCAAAACAATTGGCTACAAAATATGTATGGCTAGAATTAACTATGGCACTATGGTAACAAATACCATAATTCATCTATTTTACGATGTAAAAATATCTTAGCTCTTTAAAAACATGAGCTAAGCATTTCAGCATCTAGTTTGGATGCACTGCAACTCTCAAGAAGCCTAACTAATCTTTCCACTTTAAGGATACCTTTTTTGCCTCTTGGCCAAATTGTAGTACAATTTTTTCCCAGTGGTAATTAAATATCAGTCATCTAATCTTCCCAGCAATAAACAGTGGCAACAATGTCAATGCAGAAACATTCTACAATAAATTTAGTAATATCTGTCAAAATATGTATGGGAGTACACTCCAAATACTATTATATGAAAAAATCCAACTTACATTCAGACAACTTCACGATATTTCCCCTATAATCTCTCCATTACTTATCTAGACAAACTGGCTCTATTTCTAAAATGCAAATGATACTAATCCCAATTTACTTGTTTTCTTGCATTATACAATTACACACCAACTTTGACTTGTATTGCTGAAGCAGTGCTTCGACGCTATTTGGAGGAGCTGCCACCAACTTTTGCAATTAACAAATTTATTGCTTCTTAGGACTAATAAACCATGATATTATTGTTTTTGTTTTGTTTTATTTTGTTTTGTTTGCTTATTTTTTGCCGTATCAAGGCTAGAGTGGGAGAGTAGCCATAAATTAAACTAGTAAGCAGTTAAATATAAGCTCATCATTGGCTATCATCAGTAATATCATCCGATTGAAGCTAAAAATTACTTCATTTCATCACTAAAAAAAATTAAAGCTATGATTCAAAAGTCAAATTATTCTGATGATTTCCCACTCCATGTGGCCAAAGATGTCAAATAAATAGACCAAAATAATAAGCATAATTGTAACAATCCAATTATAGTATCTTGAAAATCATAATTGTCTTGTAATACTTCTAAATTTTAGTTAGTACTTTGCCATGCAAAGTGGTCCCCCTTATACACCAATGAAGGTATCCAGCAAACATGCTCTGATTTATATTTCATACAACAGCAACTTTCATATTGTTAACTTGTTTGGCATGAATGAACCATATGCATAGACTCTTGCATAAAAACTTGATTGATCATGCTAAAAATGTATATTTCTGTCAGGAATTAACTTATATTGTAAGTTAATTCCTTTTTCTATTTTAGCTGCAGATGTTCCAAATAGAAACATTCTTTATTTTTATGCTAGTCACATTCTCAATAAGTGGCTAGTCATACAATAGGTCAAAAATTAGTAATGTTGTGTTGGAGAAGTGTAATCACTTCTCACAACACAGGTCAAGACATGATGTATAATTGAGTAGTTACTCTCTTACATTTTTGCCTGTTTTGCTGTACATTGCAACAATTTCTTACACAAATTTGCATGCAAACGATAAGCATCTTGGATTGCCATATTTATGCTGATGCTTGTCTACTGTAGTTTATGTAAGGAATAATATTTCCTAAAAAGTATATCAAAACATAAGGTAAACTTCCAATTTTTTCTTACGTTGGCTCAAATTTAAATAAATTTCAGACTTATAAAACTTATTAATGCAGTGAAACTTGGTGACTTGAGCAGCTCTTTAACTCAAACACTTCTTTAACCCAAACAGCTCTTTAATCCAGACAGCTATCTGTTAAACAATTTTAAGACCTTAGACTCCTTGTTTAGTTCCAATAAACCTCTTTCACATGAACTTATTTATCTGTAACCTGAACATGTTCTCATGTATATCTAAAAATTGGTTCAATTTTTTATAATCCAGCCGAGCAAGTAATTTAATGTCTGCAGTCATGAATTTGAATATGTTTTTTTGAGGTTGTATGGAAGTAATTTCAACACAAAACTTGCAAGATTACTTTTTAACTTTTTATTATGATCACTTTCTTAAAGTAAGTGATGTGCCTCAAATGTTTTCTTGTTGTAATGCACAAAAAAAAGGCAAAAAATGTAAGAGAGTAACAGTTCATATATACATTATATCTTGACCTGTGTTGTGAAAAGTGATTATACTTCTCCAACACAACATTACCAATTTGAGAACTATTGTGTGACTAGACACTTTTGAGAATGTGACTAGACATGAATAAAGAACGTTCTTAAAAGGAATATCTACAGCTATAAGTAAAAAAAGGAATTAGCTCACTATAAAAGTTAATTCCTGACACCTATACAGAAATGAAGGAACTTGATCTTGATGAAAAACTTGACATGCTAAGTGATTTGCATGCTGGATTATCATTTTTGCTGGATCGGAGAAGAGTGCGCTATCAGTGTTGTAACAGTTTTAAGCATTAAGTAACCTAAACATTCTATGTTGAAAGCGGCTGAAAAAAGTAAACAACAAAAAACTCCATTAGATCATGCAGTTATCTAAATCCTGATAGGCTTCTACTTCTGAGCACTTTCTTAAAAAATAGTAAAGAATCTTAAAGTAGAACTTTTTATCCCTCATATATACATATATGTGAAATATATTTCAAATTAATCAAGACATTTTTAACTCATTACATTTTGAAATAAATTAATGATTGATTAAAACCTCTTTAACCCAAACACCTAATAAAAGCATACAGTTTGTCATTAACCGTGGAGTGTTTGCCATAGCAAATTTCACTATACTTTATTGCATGTTCCTTGTATTTGAAAAAAGTGATATGATTTTAAATTCAATCAACTTTTCTCAATTAAATGTGATTGCACATTTCATTCTGTTTGGAATCATATTTTTTTAATGTACCATTTTTCATATGTCAACAACTCAACTACAAACTTTCTAGTGCAAAGCTATCAATATTACATGAAATTTGTCAGCTGCTGCAATAGAATCAACTTGAACTGCTTTTACGATTTCTTACTGTTGTCAAAGATTTGGCTTGTTCATATGTTAAATCAGTCAGTATAGTTTTATCAATACACATTAAAAAATATACATGATATACTTAAGGATAGTAAGTCAAATTTAACAATGAATACATTTGTGTTTAAATAACATAGTTCTGCTTGTATGAATCTTTGATTTTACTCTTCTAAATTTAAATTTTGAATAAATTTAATAAAGTTTACACAGTTAAGTAAAGATCTTTTTCTTAATTTATATTCTTGTTTCAAGAAAGCAATATGATTTTTGCTCATCTTGGCAAGTTTTACATCAAACTAACAGACCTTATGATCTCTTCAGAAATAATCGATATGATTATTTGAGTTAACTTTTTGTACTTTTACAAGAGGAATTCAGTTTAAAGATATTCGTGGGTGCAAACTTGAAAGCAGTTTCTTAAGGATAATATGGGCATTTCAAATCGAACCGTTTTTCAGAACAAATTGAAAAATATCGGGAGTCATGTTGATCTTTTGATGGAGATTTTTGACTGACAAGAATAACTACCTATTTTGTACTTTCATAAAAAAACTCTTTAATATGCTTACCTTAGATTCCTTACGTCAATAGACTGCTGCAAAAATAATCTTCAAGAAATGTGTGATAAATGACTCCGATTGTGGGGGGAGGGGGGGGGGGCACAATGAATGTGAAAATACCCATTGCTTCTCTTTTAATGTGAAAATGTGCGGGGTCTTTTTTAATATAAAGTGCTATTATTTCGAACCTGATTTTACAGATTTCAAGTTAAAGTTACTGTGCATCATATTTTTGAAGGGGAACAGACAAGTGCAGAATTGACCACCAGATTATTTTAAGCATTTCATAAATTATTTTGAATCATGACCAATTGGCAATAAAGCACTCATAAAAAAATTTCGAGCTGAGAAGTTATTGATGTCACGATAAGTGGTAATAACGTAGAGAAATAATGAGGTAGAAAAAGACAGAGTGATGTCAATAATTTTTGAAGTCACGATTCATATACAAAAAGCTACAAGTGAAATTCTTCTATGAATATATTCTATAACTGCATGCTATAAAATTGCTAGTAAACTATTTAAGTCTTCATCTATGTAAGCAAATACAACTGAATATGGCTAGCAATACCTTGGCAATCAAAATGTGAATTAACTATTTCAAATCTTCTGTAAGTAGCAATGTGTTTATTGATCTTTAATATTCATTTTTACCAGAAGCCTATTCCAGACATTCATGGTGGTGGTCTATACAAATAAACACAAGCACCACGTATTGGTTGGTAAAACATGATGCAATAATGTAATACTGGCATTAGAAAGATTAAGATGCATGTATGGAATTCACTTTATATTTTGATTCAAGGAGAGTGTGCCCTTTCATATTGTTCTTTGTGCCTTTTATCGCAAATATGGTGTCATGGACATTGTTCAAAAGTCCAAGTCTTTCTATTACTGAACGTATTTGGGCTTGTTTCGGTCCTTGACAGGTGGCAGTCCAAGAGTCAGCACAATTTTTCGATACATCGGAAAGTCCTGGAAGGGTTATACAAATCCAAATCAAAAGTGATGAATAAATGAATATTTAGCATTATAAGTGCAGGTATTCTTCTATGAACACTGTTAAAATGGTTTAAGAAAATACCAATTTTGTTAACAGTGTTTGGAAATAGTACGAATAGATTAGCAACAATAACAACTGTCACTATTGAATTTTCACACACTTTAGGTCATATTCAAGATTTACTACTTTACCTGTAAGCAGCAAGACTGAAGAATAGGAACAATTCTTAAAAACAATGATTTCTAATAAATTTTGAAAACCAAATATCAGTAAATAAAATTTATCCAGAGATTAATTTGTAATATATATACCTTGCCCTAGCTGAAAGAACTCCATTGTATAAGTATGTGCTGTATTATTATTGATTCTTTATTGGCCATTCATGGTCTCCTAATCGATTAGAAAAATTGGTTTTTCGATCAATACTCATTTAATTCCATAACAGCGCAACTTTATAAGGTTTGAACTAGCTACCTTTCTCTTCATGTACTGCATTAGCTTTCTTCTTCTAACATTCAAAGCTTCCAAACCTCGTCGCGAGTGCTTATCCTTCTTGTGCGTTTGAAAGTGCCTATGTAAGTTATTGATCCGAACCGTGAGACCGGCGACTTGTACTTCGGTTGAACCCGAATCACCAGATCGCCTAGCCCACGCCTCTCGCGCAGCACGTTTCTCCGCCTTGATACGTTCAGGATTCGTTGCTGTTTCTAATGATAGAACAGTACGTACAGCAGGACTTACAGAGTCTTCATCATCTATCTGTCCAACAGATCAAAGTAGAGTCACACTCGAATAATAACATACGGTTATTATCAGTTTTCCTCCCAAACTGAATTACTGTTTCACTTGAAAGCAGAAAATCATTAAAAAAAATGTTTCTAATGTGGAAGAAATCACTAGAAAAGAATTTAAAACAGATAAAACGACAAAAATACATGCTCTGTGGACCTTTCAGCTTATTTATGATGAAAGGCCAAATGTTTGAATAGCTCCTTTGAAAGATTTAAATAATTCAATGACCAGTTTTATATTCATTGCCGAAGAAACTGGTTTACAAAGGACTTTAACTAAACTTTGAGCTAGAGAGAGGGAAGAAACATGCAAATTATTTATGAGAGGTAAAACGTAAATAAATGGCTTCAGCACTTTCAGCACTTTCAGCACTTTCAACACTTTCAACACTAATCACCAAAAATTAAATAAAAAATCAGCTATTTTTCAATTGTAAATGATAACATACCATTTAAAATAAATATTGCCATATCAGAAGAAATATATTTGAGGATTTATTAATTCTACTAAAATTTGGTAGAAAAATCTTGATTGTAGTTATATTTCTTTTTCAGTTATTCAAACATTACAAGGGAATTTATAAAAAGTATTCTGTAATATGTGATTATTTTAGGCATATAAAAATGGATTCAAGGCTCCTTGTGCTCTTGATACCTAATGCAGAACCAATTTTCATTGATGATGAATTGATACTCAATTCAATAATTTTACGATGGGTAACTTTCATGCTTTTTAAAACATTTTTATAATAATGAAGTACTATTTTATTAATGTACAATTAAGATCAATGCAACATAAGCGAATATCATTTTTCACGCTCAATTTTTTTCTATTCGTCTCTGTTTAGCAGTTGATACATAGTTTTGCTTGCATTAATATTAGCACGTTCTATAGGATATATTGTGACCACTATTCAACTTTCTCTATTACTAATTTTTGGTGCTCAGTTCTGGGACATATATGACATTTTAATGGTATTTGATTTATGACATAAAGAATAAATGAGATTTAGAAATATCAAGTTAATTTTAAGTTTTCTAATACTGAAGAGATACCTAGAAATTCCACTTTTGTAAAAAAATAATGTGAACAATTCCTTTTCCTAGACAATCATGTTTATGAACATTGCACTTTCAAAATACATATAAAACGTTCGTAAAAATAAATATTTATTATTCGCTATAGTGAAGCTAGGAATTTGCTTTAATCATGGTAATATGGAAAAAATGATCAAAATCCTACAGAAAAAATTTCACGCATGCTTGTCAACACCTTAATGTTGTATAAATATTTGTTCAAAGGCTTTACTGGCCGATCAGCCTCCGTCAGTGGTACGCAAGATTTCTCCCAGGCTTTCCACTCCTCTACTTTTGCCCTAGCTTCATCAATCCAAGCGAATTTACTAAGTGCTTTGGTGGGAATTAGCTCTGGATTTTTCACAGCTGAAACAAGCTCCTCAAGTAAATTCTTATCCCTCGGATAATGATACCCTCTGGCAGGGAAATGCGTTAGAGGATTTCTTCGCAATATATTAAGCATCGGTTTTGAAAATAATCTGAGACATGAAATTTATTATCATTGTATGGTACTCTAAATTCTAAGAATAAGTACACCAAAATACATGCATGTGATGAGTTTTTCGTACACAGCCTTTGGGCTGGTTTTTGGGATAATGAAAAACTCATAAAAGTGCCAAAAAATTTACATGATACTTTCAAGTTTTAGTAAGTGACGGATGTAAATCTATAGCATACTGTTCCTAGTTACCAGTGGATAGAACTAAAAATATTTCCTTGAAACACTTTGAAACATGTAAATGGATTTAAAATTGCCATTCAGCTAATAAAACTTTAAGCAAAAGATAAATGGCATCTGAGATTCTTATCCAAAAATTTTAAATCATGAAGTAAATCTGTCAAGATAGGTATTATTGAATCAATTGTCCAAAGAAGCCATTAACTTTAGGAGCAAGAAGTTTCTAGAAAAATTGATCTGCACTGACTTTTTTGGCATAGTTCATATCAACTTTTTCAAACTTCTTTGAAGTGACAAGATTAGCTCAAAAGAGCTATATGTACTTCAGTGATAAATCACAAAATCCTCAACATGTATGTTTGTGCATTATACAGAAACAGATGATTACATCTTGTCAAGACTAATTAATCGTATCAAGTGTAGGCCAGAAAACCAGAACAATATAAACACAGAGATACTACACGTTCAATACTATTTCATTTATCTTAGCTCATGTGTTGACGAGAGTGAATCTTGTCAACATTTTCAACCTATGCTTGCACATACAAACCGAATTAGATTGATGTAACTACAAATCCCTGAAAGAATTGTAGATGAATATAATACACGGCTAAAACATACCAGATCTTGATGCATCTATAGTTGAGTTTAAAGTACAAAACACTCTTAAGTTTAAGAGTGTAATTATGTACTCACCAAGTCATGTCTGAATACCTATACCATCTAGTTCATCTATTATGAATGATTAAATCAATATGTTGCACCTGCCAGGTGCTCTAGAATGAACAAAAAATCAGATGTATAGTGAAAGCATTACCAGTTAATGCTCTTTATGCTGTAAGATTGTGCTAACTTTGGTGTCTGCGCTTGAAATTTAACATATAGTTTTCTGTATATAATATTTTGGCGTTTCATATAATTCATGGATGGGTATAGTATAATTAATTGTGTATTCAATAAATTGCTATGGAATTGCCAACACATTTGAATCAAAACAACAGAACCACTATTTTTATTCTTTTTTGTTGAATCGAAGCGCTTCTAATCCAATGCATGCTTTTCTGGGCTTTGTTTGAGTAGACCAAGTTGTACTTTATTGAATCCCAGTACTATTTTAATTGGATACTATTATTTCATTTCAGCATATTTGAAAATACATTACTCTATTGATTTTCTATGTTAGAATATCCTTCATTGAAACAGCTTCCTGGTTAAAAAACATATTTTTTAAGTATGAAAACTTGACTTTTTACAGCTGTTTTAGTGCTGTGACTGGTAACAGAACCTCAAGTATGGCATGGTAGTTTCAGTACTGTGACTGGTAACAGAAGCTCAAGTATGCCATGGTAGTTTCAGTACTGTGACTGGTAACAGAAGCTCAAGTATGCCATGGTAGTTTCAGTAATCTGAACTTTTCTGTCGGCAAGTTATTTTTCATTTTGACCAGTGGACCCATTTTGATCTGTTATCATTTTGTACCCGTGCTGATCTTGAATCACCAAAAAACAAATTAACGATTTCATACATGTAAAAATAATGTTTTCATTATTTAAAAATTCTAACTGCTTCCGTAATAAGTTAAAAGCATAATAGCCACTTACTCGCTTCAAGAGTATTTGGCTGTCTGTTGATATAGGCTACTGCTGGACTTTTGAGATAGCATCGGATCACTAATTGGTATTCTACTGTGAACCACCAAACCTTAGACAAAGTAAACTTTATTTTGCCGGGAAAATGCCAGCAACTGCGGGCAGAGTGCGTATGCCGCACAATAATAGAGTTAGCAGCAGTTCAGCTCTAAAAATGACTGGAATTTGGACCAACACGATCGGCTATGACCCCTATGCTGCAGATAATGGTGACGGTAGTGCTAAAACGGCAACTGAAACTGATAATGCTTATGAACAAGCGCAGGGCCTTATTGCCTTAGCGAAGTTAACCAATCAAGGAGTCACGGAGAAAAGAGGAGCGTGCAAGAAATGTGGTATGGTTGGGCACTTGACGTTCCAGTGTCGAAATCACCTTCAGTTAGGCATGCTGGAAGCGGACGCAAATGGAAACAACGACGATGAATTATCATCCGATGATGATATTAGTAGTGTGTCGGTAACGGACAGTGAACCAGACCTTAAACCTAAACTTCCATCGAAACGTGGTCGGGGATTTGACGAGGAAAAATCTTCGAAACGGAAACGAAGCCGCAGCCATAGTGAAGATAGAAAGAAGCGTAAGAAGCACAAATCGAGCAAAACAAAGGAAAAAGACCGGAAGAAAAAGTCTAAGAAAAAGAAGTCTAGTAAGCGGTAGTTTCATTTATAAGATAATTGTAAATATTTTACTATTTTTATTTTAAATTGCAGGATGGCTGAAAATAAAAAATATACTTAACAAAACCTCATGCAAAATAAGCAGACATTTAGTTCTATTTCCTTAATTAAGAGGAAAATTTGTGATACTATTATAAAAGACAATGTTTTTGTGCTCAAATGCTTTCACTTTTTTATGATTACATAACTTCAAGTATTGTGTGCCTCAACTTATTTCATATACGATGAAAAGTTTATAACTGGGAATGTTCCCATATGCATCGATTGGTCAGAGAGGTAAGAGGCATTGGTTATGATGCCATTAGGCTAATGGTATATTCCTTTATTACAATGTCTGAACTTGGTCATTTAATTTTTGTGCAAACAGAAATATGGCTAATTTAAACTTGTTTCATTGCTGACCATGAGCCATGCTGTGAAATCGATAAATATTAAGAGTTGTCAAAACTTGTAGAGTATTTTAAGTTTCAAACATCTCAAATGAGTATTGATAATTGATCCAAGTTACAGTTTCACTTTGTTGAGACATCGGTCTCAAAAATATTGACTCCAACATGATTGAAACAAATGCATGCTTAATTGAATCTAGTGTTAATATATTGGGCATTTGATTACTATAAATTTTTAAAATTCCTTATGCAGCATCTTCTAAAACTTATATGAGTGACCATTTTCATCATGGTGCGATATTCTTTTAACATTTTATTTGATGAGAGCAACAAGAAATTTAGATAACCTGTGGCTGTAAGAGAATTATGATACTCTAAATACATATGTGAAAATCAACTCTTTTGCCCTGACTTCCCAATTATTGATTTCGAGTAAGCCTAATTTTGCAATATCACTCATCAGCACATGTTTCTGCTCAGTAAAACTAAATTACATTGGCTTCAATGTAAATTTTTAACTTTTTTAGATCCTTGCAAGTATTGATCCATACCCTTGACCATTTGCAAATTTTTTGCAAAAATAATTCATCAAGAGTAATTTGTTAGCATGGATAGATATAATAGAAAGTTAGATAGGTATTTTTGCTAATGGTGGTAGCAGAGAGTTTCTAGAAGGCAATGACCAAAGGGTAAATCTCAAGACTCTGCGAAAATCATGAAATTTAATACGAACTATATCAAGTCATCACAGCAGTTTTCAAATTTAATATTACGTTTACCAAATAAGCTTGTTAGCAATTGAACTACACTATTTCTATACTGCTCTGTAATTCATATAATAAACAAATGAACAATCTCAACTGAAACATCGAATGGCAGAACTCAAAGTACGATTGAAAATCTTTGCTGTAGAGGAATTTGTGAGGTAGGGCATTTCCTACTTTTGCATCATCAGATTTTTTTTGGCTAAGATTATATTCTTATCACTTATTTATCGGACCTATCTCTTCTTATGTCTTTCTTTGATAAATTTCCATCAACATAATGTAACCAAATACTAGACTCATTTTATACCCCAAACTGTGCCATAAATATAACGCAAAGTTTTCACCTTCATCAGCAAATCTATTTTACACACGATCATGTTAGAAATTACTTTCATTATTTTAAGTGACCATATCTTTGCTTGCTTTTGAATATCTATTTTCAAGTCATTCAGGACTATTATTGTACTCTTAATTAAATATATCATGCGTTGATGTCACTTTATCATCATTAACCAAATTTGTTTTTATGAATGTGTATCAAACAAAACTCAGAACTAAATACAGAGAGTATATTTACACAAACATGATTTGTGTTGCTGGAAGTGAAACATACTTCACAGCAACACACCAATCCCAAACTTAGCCCATCATCAAAATCCAGCAATGACTTGCCATAAACTCAGAATTCCAATATGCAAAACAATGA